>JAYMTP010002932.1:0-18259 GCA_036897365.1 Geranium brycei
GGAGTGAAGGCCAACAGAAGCACCATCTTATGTTCTCACACGAACTAGAATTATAGGTCCCAGACACACCATAGAGCCCCATTTGTACTACTTTACGCCTTCGAGTATGTTTGTTACACCTGTGCAGGATTTGGGTGAAAAAGAGAGAAAAACAGACGAAAGATGGGCTAATTGAAGCATCGAGGCAAGGAGCAGTGGACAACAAAGGGTGTGACGATCGCCACATGGGAGGTGGCGATCGCCCCACACAAACAGTATCTAGTGGCGATGGATGGTGTGGCGATCGCCACAACCATGGTGGCGATACATGTGGCGATTACCACATCGTGTTTTCAGATCTATAAATTCCCAGCTCGCCCCATGACTTTTTTTTATTGACTAAATCAGTGTGTTTTGACCGCTAAACATGATCAATATAATCAGGATTAGTCAAGCATAAACATGTGTTTTGTTTTTCTTTAATGTTGAAGTTTTAAATCTAAAGTAAATTTATGTTGGATCCATGGTTTCCTCATAAAGTGCCATGAACCTATATATATTTGTTCAATTTGATGTCTTAAACAAATTATATCTTATTTTGAAAGCTTTATTTATATTACGGTCAACCACATGTTGTGAATGCTTTGTTTTTAAGCATGCTCAGTTTCTATTAATATAGGTTGTAACTAAACACCACGTTTTAAAACCTAAATCCTTCATCAAATTTGCAATGACATTACATTTAAGAAGTTTGTGATAACACATGTATTAATTTATGCCTATTATATATGTAAGGATGATATTTATAAATGTATATGACACTTTAACATGACTTGTAGCCTAACTTTTGTTGACTGAGTTACCATTCTCACCATATTTATTGTAGTGTTTTTCATGTACCATTTTGAATGAATTTCCTCGACATAACAAGGTAGACAATTCTGCTCAAGTGGCGATTGGTTTTTGCATATCTAACTCAGAAGCTTGATGACATAATTGGGACTTATATCATATCAAGTCTGCAAATTTTTTGTCAATTCTGTTAATCCAGGCAAAATTTACTCTATCAAAAGGGAAGTGGTCACTTATTCTGGTAGCCGTCAAAAACTTCACAAAACTCTAAAAATGGACTAGCTACTCCTTATTCTCTCTCAAAACCAAAAAGAAAATTCTAGAAATTATTGGTAATATTTCTGGAAACGCACGTAGTGGTCATTATAGTGCTTCCTTCCGCTCTCTCATATACCGGTGTGTAAGTGTCGTTGAATTAATTGTTAGGCGATGTGAAGTGTCATGTAAGTAATAGTTAATTTATTGGTCGGTCGATGACACATTATATATGATGAGGTCCATGTTTCATTTCATGATATATAGTTAGTGATATGGTCAATTGTAGTTTATGATGTACGTGGTGATTTCAATTAATTGATAGTGTTGTTATAGCAAGATACTTGGAGAGGTTTTTGCTTTAGATGTCTTGGAGGTTAATTTTCTGAAGTGGTCTATTGTTTCATTCCATAATGAGTTGTGCTGGGACTGGGAGGAAGTAAAATGTAATTAATTGTGAATTTAAGTTAAATCGTTCCATTCCATAATTAGTAGGGTTGGGGTCAGAAAACAATTTAAAAAATTTGTGAATTTGCACGACATTGTTTTGATGTTGCAATAAATTGAAGAATTTATTTCATATTCTGAAAAATATGAGATGGTTTGGGCAGCAAGCAAGATTGATATAATTGGTCATGTTAAAGGAATGTCCCTTTTTAGGTGTGTCTCGGCTGATTAAACAGAGAAATGAAACAGAGGACTTAATAACAAAGCATACACATTTGACAGAAAAGGGAATTCTTCAGTGAAAACCTCTTCACTACAGGAGTAAGAGGTTGAACAAAAGTCTGACAACCATTACATGGATCTAGTTGTCGCCGCATGCGTCTAATAGGACTCTTAGAGATACATTACATTAGCCCAAAAAATCCAACAAAAATAAACCCTAAGAACTAATAATACATGGCCCTTAGTTGGTCCGAGAGCTCAGAGTCTAAAACTAAGCCATTCACCAAAAGGCCACACTGAACTGATTTGTTCGAGCTGAGATGCTTTCTATTCTCAGACTCGCCCACTGGAAGCCCGAGTTAAGTATTAGTTAACTTCGCATTAGATAATTGTCTTGAGCAATGTTAAGTGGAAGAGGCTTCAAATGCTTTTCATCTGCATTTGCCTCCCCTTTCTAGTTTTATCAAATATAGTGAAAAATGAAGAGAGTAACAAAAGAACGAGTACTGTGGGCACTTATAACTTACTAAAATCCATTTTCTTTGAGCAAGCATTTAAACACATTAGTCCAAGAGCTCCATCTACTTCAGATAAGCATTGAGCCCTAACAATGTACACCTGTAAATGTGACAGGAAAATATTTATCTATAAGACAGACTATCAGCTTTTATCTGTAATAATTTCCTTCACGAGAAAAGTTTCAATGATTATGTTGGAATATTTTCCAAATTTAGTCATAAGTTTAAGCATTTTATTGCAATTCAGTACTAATTTAAATAATATGAAACTATCTGTTACAACAAGCCTCTACTATTCATTTCATACTACAAATGTGTTTAATAACTGCATAGTAAACTGAACAGCTCGATACCAGTATTATGACAAAATACATGGTGCAATTTCCATCAATCCTCATTGTTAGAATCTGTTTCTTCTATATAAAGAAATACAAATCACCAACTAAAACAACCAAGTTGATACCTCTTTTCTCACTCTTTTTAATGTAGCCTACTGTTTTGTAAAATTTAGTTAGCAAAGTAATCCAAAGTTTGGAAGCCTTGAATGTTTCCTTATATTCATCGATCCACTCAAAAATTTGAGGTAAAAAGAGAGCAGGAGCTAAAAAGGAACTTAACAAAGTCAGATATTTTCTTTCGTGCAAGCATAATATGAAGGTTGAAATGTATACCTTGAACTTCGAAGGCCTGACCATACGGAAAACCAATACATCACCCACAAGTAAGTCATTTTCACGAGAGAAAGCCCCCCACCCACCACTTAAAGCACTCCTCTGTACAAGAAAATTAGTTTTGTATTCTCCCCCGCTAACAACAACCAAAGTAACTGTCGTATCATGCCTTGGAAGATTCTGCAAGAAAAGAAATCAATGAATAAAATCTTTGTAGATGTTGAAATCTTGCCAAGTTTTAAGCATGGGCCGAAATTTCGGCCTTACCAAAAACCCGTGAGAGACGTTTGTATAGACCATGGTCTTAATAAAGCTCGGTAAGTTGGGAGCTACATGTGCTTGAACCTCTTTCGCCAACTCCATGACCTGATCATTTCCACCTGAATACTCCTGGGAATGATCGATCATTAGCCTCTCAGGAACCCTCTTCAGTTTAGGGCTGTAAGTAACACCAAAACAAAACAATATGTCAACTACCAAAATCTATTGTACTTATACTTATTTAGCGAGACATTCTAATAAATGAACTAACCTACTGCCATCTCTGAAACAAGCACAGAGTCCCTGCACATATAATTAACAAGGATTTTCCATTTCAGCGCATCATTCATATTAATATACAGATAAGTGAACGAAAACTAAAATGACGACAAAGTTGTCTGGAAAATGGGGAATTTTAAATATGGCCAGAAAAAACAGAATGTGCCTTCTACTCTATCATTGGACTCTTCCGTAAAGTCCCTTACATATTTAGAATAAACTATGAGATACAGAGGGTGAGATTCAGTTTGAAAACAAACAAGCTTGGTTAGAGATTGAAACACAAACTTAGTTGTCCTACACAAGCATAAACCAACCTAACGTACGCTACAAATAATTAGATTCGAACAATGTGATCATACATCTTGTGTGTTGACATTATTGAAGGGAACAAATAGCACTAACAAAGTACACTTTACACCAGGGGATGCAGCTATTCAGTACAGAAGAGCAGCTATTATCAAACCAACAAAAGCCAGGTCAAACGCAAAGAGACCACTTCTATATAAGTGAGGTCCCAAGTTTGAATCTTTCTTGATACATACAAATGCTGATCAAAAAAGAAGCAGAGATTATCAAACATCCAGATCCAACAAGTAGGGTTTACATGTTTTATTCCATTTTTCAAAGAAAATACTAAAAATAAGCTTAAAAATCAAGCAGAGAAAAGGGTTTTGCTGAGCAACCCCAAACTCAGAAATGGGTAACTAGTAAGCAATTCTGAAAATATAAAGATCTTGCACAAAAACCCAAAACCCTCACTTGACCAGCATCACTGTAGAAGGAACCAAAAAGCCTCTTCTTCATCTCCAATGCCCTCTTCCTCCGCTCTTTCTGGCATTTCATCAAACAGGTTATGAACAATGAATCAGCAACACACGCAATCAACCTCAAGCAGAGAAACTGAGAAATGGGAATCACCTCATTTTCAGTTTTTTCAGAGTGTTTATCTTCCTGCACCAATCTCATCTTTTGGTCACCAATCATGTTCAAATCAAAAGAGGACATTTTGCAGAAGAAGAAGAGAGGACAATGGATCAATGTGGAGTAGGTTCTTGACAGTTGTGAGTGAAGACAGTGACTTCACAAAGCTTCTTCATGAAGAACCAGAGACTGATATGAAGCTGATCTCTCTAAATATAGAAAATTGGGATTTTATATTATCAGGGGAAAATTGCAACAACAAAAAATAGCTGTAAACTATTCACCCCACTTTTTTTTATAAAAAGAAATTAATATTGCAAAAAACTAGATATAAACTTAACAATTCTTTTATAAAATGTGTAATTTATCAAATAGTAACGAAAATACTTCTGGTATTTATTTATTTTATTAAAAATGAAAAACATTTTTCATTTCCTTTATTTTTTAATTTCATTTTTTCTCAATATTGCTTATTAAAATGTTATCAGAGTATAAATGATTGAATTGAATTTAGAATTAAAATATGATAATTTTTGTACTAAGTTGGCTTCCCATTTGAACTTTATTGGTTCAACTTATTTTGAGTTGTAGTAATTTATTATGAGTTATTTTTCAATAAAAATTAATTTGCTTTAGTTTGTTCTAAAATTAATTTTTATTGAACCACATATATTCCACTTTATCATCATTTACTCACCCAATATATTATAAATTTGTCACATTTTAAAACTAAATTCAGTTTAGTTAATAAAAATATTCAATTAAGATATTATGATAAAATTTTAATAAACAATAATTTTGGATCAAATTATAACAATACGAAAAAAGAAGAAAATTAAAAAAAGAGGAAAATGTAAAATAATTAATTTCATAGGTAAAATATTTTTAATTAAAAAAAATTCAAGAGTATTTTCATCAATATTTAATAAAATTACCCATTTTGCAAAAATTAGTAAATTCACAACAAAACTGCAATATTGAAAGTTTACATACATTTTTTACAAAAAAGTTCATAGTTCACTATTGATCATTAATGTCCTGGAAATTTGGAGCCCTTAATTGTCACATGGGACCCACCTAGTCCACGTGGGACCACATTCCTTTTGGTCCAATTGTCCCATGGTGTGGGTCCACTTTGTTTTTATGAGTTTCTTGAAAAAGAAATTGAAATCAATAATTCAAGAAAACAACATTTAGAATTTGTCTTAAAAAATTATGTTCAAATGATAAGCTGATTTCAATCATATTAATGAGTGTATCAATTTTGTACATACCAAATGATGAATGGATAAAATGACATTCTTGAAAACCATTAATATCTAAATATTCATTTTTTCGACACAAGCCAAAAACTTTTGTTCAAATTACATGTATCATTTATATTTATTTACATTTATAGGTTTTGGGTCTTTCAAATACACTTTAGTATTAATTTTTTTCCCACATCGTTAGAATTTGGACGGAAAATGTTGAAATGTGTAGTGAAAAGACAAAAATGAGCTTCACAAATTCTTAAAATTTCAATGTTTCATCGATTGTGGTTTTGAATTCTCAAGTCGATTTGTTCCGTTTCAAATATTTTAACCGGTCGTTCAACAAAGGGAGGTGGAGCTGACAAGTAAGGACAGCTCCAGCAACCCCCAAAATCCAAAACCTCAATCGATGGAATACTTTAAAATTTGCTGGATATTTTTTGTTATCAATAGTGTCGGGAAAACATTAGTCACTAGTTAGTCGGAGAATGCCTTGTACAAACTAATTGAGAATTAGTCAAGATTTAATCGAAAAATAAATCTAATTAAATGATTAATTGAGAATTTTAAAGAACTAATCAAGGACGAATCAGACATGTCGATAATTTTTACATTGGTTATCAATACTCTCCTATACTCTTCATATTCTGGATTGCATTATCGTAAAACCATATGTTCAAATCCTGTGTTCATATGTGAAATAAATAGATATGGCATCCTGGAACTACCCTTCTTTGCTAGCTCAATTTCAATAAACTCAATCAGTAGCATAATTCAAGTGCAAAACGACACTTTCTTACAACAAAAAAAAAGAAAAGGAATTACATGTCGCCGTCGAGCATGGCGCGAAAAAGACAGTTCCGATTAACCTTTAGCATCCAATACTTGAGCTTGTTTAACACAAGAATCATCTGTAGAAGCTGATTTATTTGTATAGTATAATTCATAAGTCAGTTAACATAATCTTCCTATTGACTCATGGTGGCTTCTTAGTAATCCAACTACAGTCACTGGCTTGGTCTCCAAGTTCTTTTGACTCAACTTCACAAGCCCTCAAATTGACTCATCTCAATGTTTCAAAAAAATCCGCAAGGTGCTTGCTCATGACATTGAAACCGGGTGCTCGGAAAGTGTCTAAGGAAAATGTATTGTTTAGAGGGCTTTCTTCACTTGAAAGAAGTTGGACCTCTCTTTGTTTGCAGCATCAACGTCGTCTGGGGACGCCACTACAACAGAAACCCCTTTATCTTTGATTGCATCGACTGCGTCCGCAAATTCCTTGAAGTCCTTCACACTGTTAAAAGGTAAGAGACAAGGTTATCAGGGTAGGGTCGGATGAGTATCAAATTTCAGCCTACTTGCGCAGAATAGAACGGTTAATGAAATGAGCCATTATTCAAAAGGGTGCAAAATAGAACTAAAAGGGCACAAAATTGAATGCTAAGTTACACCATTGAATTGAATGTAAAGCAGGGCTTTCTTCCCTTGAATTTATATTTTCAAAATTGAAAGCAAAGATAATCCATTGAATTGCCAATTGCAAAATAATGAAATTGTGTATTATATGTCAAAAAACTTGTCAATTAATACATCACATTACCTTGTTCAAGTGTATTTTCCTCATTAATGTTCTATTTCTCATGATTGGCATTACTGGGAAGCACAAGAATGTCTAAATGAATGTTGATTTTGCTTTCTTTATACATGTTTCGCAGTAACATGAATAAATTTAGTAGCCAAAAAATGCATAAATCTAATCTGTACAGTATGCATTGCACACTTGTCATGTTAGATATGGAACTCCAACACTGCCAACCGTAAATTATAATAGAATAACAAAATGTCAGCCGTACCTGGTTGACAATATCTCTTCACGTCTCACTTGCCTCTCTTCTTCTGTAATTCCTAATAAGTGCCTTACCAAACTGTACAAAAGAAGAGGTAAGTAACTTAAGAGTGTATGCTACAACACGTCACGATCATTGCATAGTTTGATAATATCGGGGAAAAAATAATCACATCACTGAAACTATTTAACCAATAAAGATGCAAATTACCGCAAAAAGAAACTTTGGTTTTCTCAGTTCAGCAAATTGACTATTATTATAGGTTATTTTAACTACTTCCCTGTTCATCCCAATAGAATCATGAAGTGAGCTCTGATCATGTGTATCAGGTTCAGCATTATTCTAACTTCTAAGTTAAAGCAAGAAAGCCTGAATACATCCTTATCCTATGCAAAGGATCTATCACATAGGAACATATATAAACACACAGGAAAGAAATGACCTCCACATACCTACTATAACCTTTGGCGTCAGGCAGTTGATATGAATCTACATCTCCAATGGTCCCTATAATTGCTTTTGAAAGGGTATCATCATCCATTTCCAATTGTCGTAGAAAATCACCAGTTCCATCATATATATCAAGCGTTTTTAGCAAGTTGGGGTCTCGGTATGATAAGAAGGAAAATACTCCTAAATAATGAAAAGCACAAAGGTAAGATTCCAATTTCCATCCACCCTTGTAACTGGAACTGCAGACCAGGATCTAAAAGCAAGAACTATACCTGAGTGAGTATCGAAGTTACAAAACCCTCCATAAGCCCCACCACTAACTCGCACACGATCCCACAACCATGTATTACTAATGTGCTTTGAAATCACATATGCACTCCCACTCAGCTGGTATCCCGTGTCATAAATGTTACCACCTTTTCCAACATAGTTAACCTGTACAGAATAAAGATTAGAATACATATTCAATAGATTGGGCAGAAGACGCCTTCGGAAGTATGGACGACGAGAAATATAAACTAACCTGAGTAGGTATCACGATAGCTTCATTTGTCAGAGGAAGTTGAGCATTCCATCTTGTTTGAATGGGAGTCTTACTAGGAAGCAGATCAAGGAATTTGCTCACAAACTTTTCTGAGTTCCTGAGGTTTTTTCCATCAGCAGTCATATTTATCAAACATCCTTCCCTTGAAAGGAAGGTTTCTCGAATCTCCTCCAAAGAAGCAGATATTCCATCCCAATCTTGATCAACCTTCTCTTCCAGATCTTTTAAAAATTCTAGGTAGCTGCAAGCATTCCAAAGATAAGAGTGACATTAGCCAAACAGAATCTAAATCAAAAGTTGAATTATCTTTCCCTACGAAAGTCCGGAATATGATTAGAAATTTCTGACAAACTGCTCGTGTTAAAGCATATAGTATGAAGTAATGATACTATAGTTACTGGCATCAAATATGCATAAAGACTAAAGGTATAAAAAGTGATATCAAATTTTTGACAAGATCTATATCAATGACATACTAGTAATGAATCATGATTCATTTTAGCACACGTCATATACAAGAGAAAATTTCCCCAATTTGTGGAAAAAAGTTAAATAGGATGACAAGTATGAATGAAACATGACCTATCATATGAAATCAATGTATACAAATTATACGAAATAAGAATTTCTTTAACTATTGATAGAGTCCAACCTGACACCACCCATTTGTTCAGAAACCCATCCTGCAATGTTTAACTTTGCATCCATCCGTGCAGCAGCAATTCCATGACCACTGCCTTGCAATCGATTCTGAACATAATTATAAACACTTAAGAATCAAGCTTACTGCTTATTCATATCTAAGAAAATTTTCAATTGATGAATACCTCCATTCTTGCTTTGCTCTGGGAAACAAACTGCTTGAAACGCTGTTGATCCGTAAATTGAACTTCTTGGAGAATGCAATTAACCTGCAATCAGACAGCAATCACGAGTCCCAAAAATCAATCTTCTACCAAAAGTTAGCTGCTTTTTAAAAAGCAAATAATCATCTCAATCCAAACATAAGGAATAAAATGCACCAGAAAGATATCATTATTTGCAGAATGCCAAGTGCAGTGAATTGATTTTTGTCATACATAGATAAATGGTATCAAGTCTAAAATATTATTTTATTTGTTACATAAGAAAGGCGTAGCCATATGAAATTCACTGCCTTGCAGTTTGAACTTGAGAGAATGTGCAATTCATCATATCAAGAAGGATGGCAACAGATACTCACAAACTTTATGTACAAGCACAATAACCCATGAGAGAATAACCACTTAGCACATGTGCTCCATGCATATAACTAAAATAAAATGACAAAATAAGCATATAATCTTCAGAGGATTAACAAAATAAAATACCAGATGAAATAGGTCATCTGCTCGTCCTGCCATGGCTTTCCCTCGAACAATTACATGGCTACAAGGATCCTCCTTACCCTTCATAGATGATGTAAATGGATAAACTGATATTCCTCCAGTTTTCCTTCCAATTAACTGATTGAGTTGCACAAAGCTCAAATTTTTTGTACCCATCTCTAACAACGATTGACTGTCAGAAACAGAGTGGAACAGTCAAAATTATGGTCTAAAAATATCTTTAGAGACAAAACTATGTAAACTAAGTGATATTTTGAATATTTAATTTATTTACAAATTCAAGAGAATATAATCAATAAAGGCAAAGATTGAAAAACACCCAACCTTTTAAGGAAAAGTTACAAGATTATTCACAATGTAAACATGTAGAGCATGAATAAGAAGAAGAAGAAGATGAGAACAGCTTTGAGATATCATCTCACCAAAAAAGTGGCACCAAAGGAAGAAGCTCTTGCTTCAGAGTACTCATATCAAATACAACTTCAGTGTAAAGGACATCATTTGTAAAAAGATCATGCTGCAAAACTTTCACTCCATTGACATCGCCAACCTACAACCGCATCAATGCTTTATAAGACTACAGAAACCAAATAGAGAAATATCAGGTGAAGGTTTGCGATTACCTCAATGGGAATCCGTATTGGTTCTTTGGGAATGTCCTGTAGAGAGAGGCTTGGAACACTTTTTAAGGCTTCTGGAGGATCAGGAGTTTCCTGCTTTAACCGTAGTGCTTGTGTAGCACGTGCTAGTTCAGCAAGATCTTCTTCTGTCAAACTTGCTTTAATTTTCTCCAAAGTTTCTCTCTCAGCTGCTTCTTCTTGAGAAGATTTTTCTGGATCAGGCTAACATAGAGAATGCTAGTCAGGATCTGAAATAAAGAATGTGCATTTTACATTATTGCTGAAACCAGAAACATTCAGCCCAATATAGTTACCTGCATTTCTACCGTAACACAATGAAGATTGTTCAAAATAAATTTCTCTATTAAAGGAGAAAAAACAGCTTTAGAGCCCTCCTCTGCTATTCTGGTTTTCAAAGCTATTAAAGGTTTCTCATATTTTAATGGTCCAAAAGGATCCATATCATATATCCATTTACCCTGTAAAGTAAGAAAATAAAATTAGTAAGGCTACCAAATGTACAAGGAACATTTGATATATAAAAATACAGAAAAAAATGGTAGAAGATTATACCATTGAACGAAGCATTAGTGATAACCCACGAGGAAATGAACCTGTATTGTTCTCCCTGAGAGAAAACTCTATTGTATTCATGGACGCCTCCACAGCCTCTGTATCAAAACCTTCTTCCGCTAATTTCTTAAACGTACTCATGATTAACTTTTCTACCTTTTGAATATCGTCTTCAGAAACATTCTTCAGACCAATACTGAATTGGGGTTGGAGTAGCTCGTCTTCAACCCCGCCACCAACAATGGCATCACCAAGGCCACTTTCCAACAAGATTTTCCTTAATGGAGATGCAGGAAATCCCAGCATAAGATGATCCAAAAATCCAAGGGCAAGCTCAGTTTCCAAGTCTAAGGGCTTTTCAGAGAGCAGCCAATTGAGGCAAACCATGTGCTTTTTTGTCAAGTCATCGCCTTCAGCAGCGGGATATTTCTCAATAATCCTAACTGGCTTTGAAAATAGCTTTTGCTGTTCGATCTTTGATTCATTGGGAGCTGAACTTGCATCAAATAAATCCAGGTACTCTACAAGGGAAACCAGATTCTAATGGTTATTCATGGAAGTTAAATTTTAATTTACCACAATCAAAATTTAATTTGTAAATGAAAGGTCTAGCTATCTGAAACTCAAGTGCTACAAATTATTCCAATTACACTTCTAGCTACCACTTTATTTTGGAAAATAATGAATTATCTAAGCAATTCAGGAAAAACAGATATACATCAGAAAACAGTGTACATAAAAGACAGGTAGAAATATCTGCACTATAGATGAGCCATTACCGCTTAAAATGCGCAGACGTTCACTGGGATCATCATCGCCATAAAACCAAATCCTAGCATTGCTGGGGTGATAGTACTTACGGTGGAAGTCCTGGATTTTCAGTAAGCACGATATATTTCATTGTATATAAGAAAAGTTGTGAAACATAAATGCTGCAAACTTGCCATTCCAGCTCAGGTTACACTCATTTTATGGGGTTGGGAAAGGAAAAGGTTAGGGTGTAATAGTATAGTACACAACTGCAGAAGCTAAGAAGGGCACTTCATAGAATTGTATTGCACACAACTAACAGAAAGCCAACACACCTTTGAAAATAAAACTTGTACAAACATGTAAAGCTATAAGAGTTATTCTGAGTGGAGCAAGCTAGTTAAGTCAATAGACTGAAGTTATAGATGGACGGGGAATTCAATACTAAAACAATTATGGAACACAAAACTCCAAGAAAGGCAGCATATGAATAGGGAAAAGCAGTTACCTATTTGCACAATTTCAGCTACCAGATGATACAAATCACTCGTTAACAAATACCCTAGATATTCTAGAAACTCGTAAATAAATTCAAATTTGCAAGCACTGGAAAACACCCATGTTTCAACAAGAAGGATACAACACCCAAAAGCTATCATGATTGTAAAATAAAACAATGTTCTACTGATGCTGTAGTACACCTGAGCACATTTCAAAATTATCGAAAATACAAACCTTGAATTCTTCATATGACAGTTCAGGAATCACCCGTGGATCACCTCCACTGTCAACGCCATAGGTATTGTCTGGAAAGAGAGCCTGCAAAAGATAAATACCAAGTTAAGAAAAAGCCTTGCAATTTTAACAAAGTGTTATAATCTGATGAGGGGTAGTGGGATGATATTGTGTGGATGGTCACAGGTATAAACACAACCGGTAGAGAAGAATCTTGAAGTGTTGATATTCTATAAATTCCATTTATTAAATCGGCATTGGGTTTATGGGTTACCAAAGTAAGTTGATGTAAAAAATAAGGATTCATTCGAGTAGATCCACTGTAATTCAAACATCCCGCATTGCCAAACAAATTCTAAATATATGAATAGAGTAAACACTAAACATTACCATATTAAGATTAGGTGAGATGGGTCATGCTAGGCATGAAGGAGAAAGATGCATTACATTTTTTATTCATTAAATTAGCTAGATAGTTGATACTTCTCATTAACATAAACTTTCCAGTATGTATAAGTTCCCTTCCCAAGTCTGTGACAGCGGATAAATCTACAATCATGTTGCCCCTGCCTCCCTGGTAATTATATATAATTTGAAGAACACTGCTACGGATGTCATCATATGACCATTTGAGAGAGAGAGAGAACAGTTAAACTGCTAATATGCATCAATTGAAATCAACATAAACTTAAATTAGAGCCAATGTAATTAAATCATTTGTAAGAAATGAAAATGACACGAGAAAAGATAACTTGCCTGCTGTGAAGCTCGCCCTAAAATGTTATCAGGCTGGGAATATACACCTTTCATCTCATTGAAAACAACACCTGAAATGAATAACAGAATACTGTCACTTGGAATGCAGAGGAAACAGGGTTGTGAGACAGGTTTCAAACTAAAATACATGTAATATAGATCAATATAATATCAAGACAACACCAGAACAAAACCATGAGAGGACAATAGCATCTAGCAGATGTGAAGGATACCAGAAAACAATTACAAGAGAGGTCAACAGAATCCAGTCAATGTGTAATATATACATATATACATGTAATATGTATCAAAAAAAGCAACCTTTGTAAGATATTTCTTCCGAAGGATCATTAAGCTCATAATGCCAACCCTCTTGTTGAAAAGTTTGGAAGTCTTTTACACAGTTAGGGAAGAAGACAGCGTCTAGGTAAACATCAACCAAATTGTAAAAGTCCTGTTGAAAAATTAATTATAAGTTATAGCATATTAAAACTAAAAGCAGCTCAAACACCAATTACATAATGAAAATAAATCTCAACCAAGTGGCTTTTCATTCTTATTACTTTTGTATTTGTGGAAGCAACTGGGTAGCAGGTCCTATCAGGATAGGTAAATGCATTCAGAAAAGTATGCAAGCTCCCTTTCAATAATTCAACAAATGGTTCTTTCAAAGGATATTTCCGCGACCCACACAATACACTATGTTCCAATATGTGTGGAATTCCAGTGGAATTACTCCTGCAATACAATCAGATTGAAGAAAAGTTAAAATCTAGAGCAACTAATAACATAAATAAAAGCTTCTATCATTCAAAAAATCCAAGTAGTTTTGAAAATCTTCCCAAAAGCAAAAAACTTCAGATGATCTGGCATAATCTGAATTTACAGACTGCAATCTATTTATGCAATAGACAAAATATTGCAGTATAATGACGCAATTTTATCTACTTACTTTTCCTACACATTTTATTCCATGTGGAAATGCTATACCAATATTTATATCGAAATGAAATCCTTAACTATGTAGACAATCTTCTCTACATTTTTGCAACGCCAATGACTCTAAGAGATGCTCATGGACTATAGCTGCCGGACCCTCTGCTAGCATCATACATTTTATGTGTCAATAATTAGTAATTTAGTACACCAATTAGTGTTTGCTATAAAGCATGCAAGTTGTGAATCAGCATCTTCCACATATAATTATTATGTGGATCCCTATTTTAACAACTCTTTTATGCAACAAGGGACCAAACTAAATCAGCCACTCTACATGGTGAGACTTGAGAGTGCTTGAATGAACAATAACCAACTAATAGATGTCCGGGCACAATGGTTTTACAGCACAACGGCACTAGTCTAATCAGTCAATACAGTAACCAAAACTAAAGCAAATTCAATCTACTTACGGGGGTGTACGGAAAACAATGCCAAAGACCTTGTTCTCATCGTCGTTTGACACCGACATGACCTCAGCACCAGTCTTCTTATGTTTGAAAAGCACAGCCTTTGATTTACACTCCCCAATGAACTCTTCTGATACTTTCTCAAACCCCAATTTCTCCGCAGCCTCATTCTCGACACCAGTAATCTCTGCACAAACAAAAATCGAAACACACATAAAAACACATTTCTAACTTAAAAATGATAGCTTGCATCTAAAACACATTCATAACCATATAATTAGACCCTTAGAATCTGTCACTCCCAATTCAGAGTATCTATAAAATGATTCTAATCGTACAAATTTAGCTCCTGAAACTAAGCTTTTCAACTGCTACACCGATTCATGTAACAGGTACAGGTGTATGTTTTCATTTATCACTCCAAGTTCCATAACAAACATCTACAACATGTTTCTAAATGCACTGTTTCTGGAGCTTCAAGAGCTTTTCTATTCCTGTGCTACTCTCATTTCAATATTAAAACTAGCAAATCAGCAGAAACAAACTCTCTAGAGTGATATATAACATATGAACAAATATAAACAAGCTCATTAAGCAACCAAGATTGAAACTGAATGGAACTTGAAATTTTGCATGAATTGAACACACAACACAACAAAATGTTCAAAAAAAACAGCTCATTCAGTAACTGGCAGTGAATCGGAACCGAAGCGCAACTGCAATCCAAATTCGACGGTACCGGGAGAGGGCTGGGCGGGAGGCGACGCGACGGCACGTGGAGAGATGGACGAGAAGTGCCTCCTGAATCCGGCGGCGGACGGAGCAATCCTCCATCTCCGGCGGAGCAGGGAGCGCCGGGCGAGGGCGGGGGCGCGGCGAGTGGAGGAGGAGAAGGCGGCGCGTGAGAGTCGGTGAGAGGAGCGGAAGAGGAAGCGCGTGGCGGCGAGTGAGCGGAGCAGAGCCGTCCTCTCCATGGCGACGAAAAAATGGCTTCGGAGGAGCTGAAGAAGAAATAGGTATAGTTACGGTTCGGGACTTGAAGAGCAAACCCAGTTACTAGTTGCTTGCTCCGCAGATAAAATAAAAATACCAACAGAATTAATTAATTATCTTAATCATCTATAGCTATATGGGCCTTGAAACAAGTATTAATGTATGATGGACCAGCCCAATAAAGTACTCTGGGTATTAGGCCCATATATTCTTCTCTTTTGATTTATAGATACGGTTTTGGTAAGCAAAAAAACTCTAGTTTTAGCTTAAAAGCAAAGGTGGGACTGGGATGTCATTTTTTCTTTTTGGAGGAAAATGGAATGCATTACGAAATATCAGCATTATAAGGAGCAACTAAATAAGACGGGACATTCTCCCCCATTGAAATTACAATCAGAATTAGAAAACGTATCTCTAACTTCTTTTAGAACAAGGTCAAACTAACTGATTTTAGAACAAGGTTAAGCTTCTTTTCCTTTATACTTAAGATGAAACTCCATTCACGATAAACTGTTCAACCCATTGTATCAAGTGAGAAAGGGGCTACGAAGTCTTTTGATAAAGATATGGGAATGCTCTCAAGACCATAAACAAGGTGAGAATAGGGATAAAAATCAAGGTACCAAGAAAGAGGTTAAAATGGCCCTAGGAGAGAAGTGACTCGAGTAGCAACGAAGAGGGATTGATTAGAAGAGTAAAACGCTAAGGTCTCTTCTAATGCATGTCACACCACTTTACTTCCAATGAGTCCACTCTTTCATAAAAAGTTATATGAATGTGAGATTTATACATGAGTTACTCTATTCCCTGGTCGTTTAATAAATCCAATAGAAATACACGGATTCAAACTCTTAATCCTCTTACATTTAGATATCAGAAGGCCAAAAGGAGAATAATAACTTGAACTCTGTTTCAACGCAGCAACCGCAACCAGACAATCTGACTCAATAATCACTGGCCTAGAGAACGAACTAGCCCCCCATTCTAACGCCTTTAGGATCGCCCAACCCTCCACCCAGTCGAGTCCAACCTCCCTAAACGACTGAATCTCCTTCCCCCCAATACCTGACCAAATTCGTTCCGGGCTACACAATCCAATATTGGATAATTTAAAGATTGATACTTTAAGGGTATAAATCTAATTTTTTTTAGTTAATTTTATTTAACTTTTTATTTTACAATTTTTTAATTAAATTAAAAAAAATAGTTTGTTTGGGGTAAAATAGTAAGCGTGGCTAAATTTGTAATCACAAAATTAATTAGTTTTAGAAAAACAAATATCCATAATTTTAGCAACACAATTTGAACTTGAGCATAATTTTTAATCATAAAATAAAAATTCTACAAATCTAATTTTAAAAAGTTATTTCAAAATAAGTGGGAAATATTTTGTTTGCAAATCCTTGTTGTTTTTAAAATTTCGGGACAATTTTATTATTTTTAAAATATACACAAACTTTATACTAACAATAAAATATAGGATACATTTTTGTCATTAACATGTTCACAATAATGTAACCTTTTTTGCATTATCCCTTGCTTATATCATTCTAAGAAGAAACTATTAAATTACTATACTGATGTTGGATAATTAACGACTATCATGTTTATAATTAATTATTACGTACAAAATATTAATACTATCCTTCCTCTTACCAAGCGTCATTATTCTTTTTTAAAACAATAGTATTATTGTTACTTAAATGATGACCAACATGCGATAAACCAACAAAATCTACTCATTTCTATATTAATGAATTATTATTCATTAATTAATAATATCGAAAAATAAGCAACACTCGTTCTAATAAAGAAATGCATATTTTGAGTTTGAAAACAAATAGATTCCATCGGCCAACATAGAGGACGACGCTCCAACCTCCAGCCTCCATGTGCACAGCACCAACCCCCAACAACTAAAGTTGTTCAAATTTACAACAGTGCCCCCCAACGTGCACTTATATAATACACCACTCACCCACAATATTCCCTTGCCAAAACATTAGTTCCTCCATTTCCCAAATGGACTATTCTACCACAAATAATGCGGACGTCGTGTTCCAGTTCGGCTCGTTTTTCCGTATGTACAAAGACGGGCGCATAGAAAGGTCTTTTGGTACAGATTTCATCCCTCCCTCGATCAATTCCAAAACCCGCGTTTCCACCAAAGACATACATATCTCGTCTGATTCCGGCGTGACGGTGAGGATTTTCCTCCCCGCCAGCGCCAAACCCAACGAAAAGCTCCCCGTCGTAGTGTACTACCACGGGGGAGCTTTACTAGTCGGCTCACCCTTCTGCGCCGAGTACCACAACCACGTCACGTCACTGGTCAACGAGGCCGGCGTCATGGTCGTCTCGGTCAATTACCGATTAGCCCCCGAGCACCCCGTGCCCGGGCCTTACCATGATTCATGGGCTGCCCTCAAATGGGTGGCCTCCCACCAGGCCGGCGCGGGCCCAGATCCCTTGATCAGGGCCCACGCCGATCTGGGACGCCTCTTCGTGGCCGGCGACATCGCCGGGGCCAACATAGACCACAACATGGCAGTGC
>JAYMTP010002933.1:0-18254 GCA_036897365.1 Geranium brycei
ACCCGGCGAGATATTGACCAAAATCTCGCCGGGTATGTTTTCAGCCTGCCCGACGAGACTTTGAAAATCTCGCCGGGTAGGTTCTCACCTAGCCGGCGAGATTTTGGGGTTCACCAACCGGGCGAGATATTGATGCAATATCTCGCCAGGTATGACCATTCCCGACGAGACTTGCCCGGCAAGAACCAAGCCGGCGAGACCGGATCTCCTGCCCGGCGGGAGCAAAGTTTCGCCGGCTTGGAGGCTGTTTTCAGTGGTGTACATAGCCCATTTTGCTGAAAAATAGTATCAAATAGGATTTTTCTTAAATTAGTTTTCTGTGTTTTCTATTTTCTTTTATTATAGTAGTTATTATTGTATTAGTATAAATATGGAGAGAATACTCCAAGAAATGTACTAGTTGTTAGTTTCCCTTGTTTACCAATGTGTGTCTGTTCTTGAAAAACTATTATTTGTTTTTTTCCTCCTACTCTCAAAACTACACAGTACATAAACAGAGGTGCAAAACGCTAGAAGATGGGTAAGTAAATGAAACGACATAATCCTCCCCCGAAAGATCAATTTATAGCCACAAATCAGTATCTACCCGCGGGAAAACGACCCAACATCGAACATCAAACAACTCCACACAAACTGGCGCGAAGTCAATAGTGAACCTACGCAACCCAATTAAACCACATATACATTGTACTCAACTGACTTTGCATATACATGTACAGTTTGCAATGACATATTCTGAGACTATTAGGAAAAAAGACAAGAACCCATTTCTGAAATACTATTTTTTTTCAGAAAATTAATCCATTGAACTTGAAGTGCTTCTTCTTCCTCAAATTTGTAGAAAATTGAACCTAAACACAACAAACGAAAACAAAAACTCAAAAATGTAATTGGACCTGAACAAAGCAAAAAAAAAGAACAAACTTTATTCAAAATAAAGAACACCCACAGCATAAGAATCAACTATCTAAGCAAAAACCATGGACAAACAAAAAAACACTCAAAACCCAGAAAAAAAAAATTGAGATCAAAACATGAAAAACGAAATCAAAATAACAAAATTTACCCAGAAAATCATAGTTAAAAGGGACCACAAAGAACATACCTTTATGAGAGTTGAATGCCACAGAACCATTGATTTTTGCTCTGTCTTAGAGAAGTTCACAAAAAAATAGTAGTAAGAGTAAAAAAAAACACATTTTCTTGGGTTTCTCTACAAGAAGCAACGAAACATCACATACAACTCTTTCACATATTTGCAGGAAATTGGACCTAAACAAAGCAAAAAAAAAACAAACTTTATTCAAAATAAAGAATACCCACAACACAAGAATAAACTATCTAAGCAAAAATTAATTGATAAACAAAAAAACACTCACAACTAAAAAAAAGGAGATCAAAACATGAAAAACAGAATCAAACAAACAAAATTTAACTAAAAAATTAAAGTTAAAAGGAACCACAAAAAAACACACCTTTATGGGAGTTCGGTGCCACAGAAGCGCTGAGTTTTGCTCTCTGTCTCAGAGAAGTTCACAAAACAGAGCCATAAGAGTAAAGTCCCACCAAATTGAGCTGTCCATTTTAACCCGGGACCCGACTGACCCGGCCACACAACCCGACCCGACGGGTTGTCGGGCGAGCCTCGGGTCCAAAGTTCAACCCATCGGGCCACCCGACACCCTGGCCCAATACAACCCACAACAAGTCTTCGTCCATATGATTTGTGATTCCCATAATCAAGCTTTAGCATAAAATCAAGACCCAGAGTTTATCAATAATCCCAAAGCCCACCCAATAGAGTGTTTCTGTCCAGCCCCTTCAAACATAAATCGGAAGAAACAACTATATTCTTGGTTCTCACTGGAGAAGCTCGCCTTCGTCGAGCTTGTCATCGGTGAGAACCTCTCGAGTCAAACCAGATATGAAAAATCCAGATCTGGTGCTCGAGGACGATTTCCTCCATCCGTATGTGAGCCAATCCACACCCACCTTCCATCTGAGCTCCGTTTGAGGTTGTAGTCGATCCTCCTCCACCGAGTCAGAGCTCCTCCACCGTAGAGCTACTCCGCCATCAACCTCACACCGACACGTAGGGTTGTCCATGGTCGGTTAACTGAACCAAAACATCCAAATCCGAATCGAACCAAGAACGTTGATTTTAACATTTTTAAAACCATAACCAAAACCAAGTGTAATTAAATGGCCGGTTTTTAACCGGCTAGAAAGTTGGTCGGTTTTTGGTTTAAACCGAACCAACCATATTTAATGGGCTTAACATTTGGGCTGATTTTAAGTTTATTTAACTAATGACAATTAAGAATATGCATTAAGTTAATATTAACTTTAAATGACAAAAAATCATTAGACAATCGAATCCAATCAAATCTAAAATTATAATCCACAAAAAAACTAAAATTTAAGCCAAATATACTAAACTAAACGTGTAAAACATAAGTAGACAACAAACTTTTTTCAATTGTGAATTTGTATGAATTTGAGTACGAGTTGTAGTAGTGGGATTTACTTAGAGTTGAAAAATTGAATAATGATGCGTGGATCAAGATGACTATAGGAACGACACGTGACAAATTCAATTTTGGTTCGGTTTATCTGCTTAACCAATGGTTTTATATTATATGAATTGTATCTGAACCAAAATTAAATGGTCCACTTAAAATTATAACTGTAACCTAATCATAATTCATAGTTTTTGATTTTATGGGTTTGCTTCGATCCGGTTTTTAGTTTAGTTACCGGTTTTTAGTTAAAATGGACAGCCCTACAAGTGAGCGTTAGTTCTCCGATCTAGTTCCTCGTAAGATCGAGATTAGGAGAAAGCACTAAAATGTACACGAATGTCTAAAATATATACAAACATCACATCTCCCCCGAAAATAATATATAGACTCATCACCACATTGCAAGAATTTACAACGTAAATAAATAATCACATATGTGCAAGAAATGTCTAGGACTAAAAGGAGTAGCTAAAATAGGTTCATCTTAAGCTCGTAGCCTTGCAGATATGAGTTTTTTTTTCCATCAGCAATAATTCGAAAAATCCAACTCTAATTGTTTGTATCGAGATTCGAAAGTCTTGTAGCTATGGTTCAGTTTCAAATAAAATCATATCTAGACCATCATTGTTTTTTTTTAAAGCAAACCGAATGTTCATTCATAAAATCACGATACGGAAAAAATTATGCACTCAAAGATCGAGCATCAGCCGTGTACAGTTTACAAGTAAACAATAAAATACAGCCGTAAGACACCCTACCTTTCTGGACACCTCCAGGTAACCACGTCGGTCGGACACACCAACAACCGAAACTAAAAAACACACTAAACCAACTAAACATGTTGGATACTCCAACAACCACTAAAAACACTAAACTCAAAACACGAGACTCACAACACAAACAAAACAACAAACAAACACAAACAAAAACATACCACCAATCCACATTACTCTGGGGGGCATCCTTTTATATGAGCTCATTCACCTCAGCGAGCACTGCTCCTCAAACATCTCCCACGAGAGTATCTGATAATCACCCAAACTTGGGTTTCTCGGCGTGTCCCGATTCATAGAAACCTCACAGCAATAACTGGTCTTGATATTACCCAAGGTAATATCTAGACCATCATTGTTAACTACTCCCTCAAATACCAAACAGGGTGATTATCAGGACGAGGCCTCAAAAAAAACACTACAACCATAGATCCTTCCGAGGAAAACGTAGTATTAGTAAAATCTTGTAAAATCCGATTGAACACAACACAAACACCACTCATACACTCAGCTAATGAATTTGTGGGCATTGAGCAACACTATGATCATCGTTATCATCCAGATATTTTCAATTGGAAAGAGCTATGACTGATCTGTTAGACTAAACCTACATATAGTGAATTAAATACAAAATTTGACTAGCACCAATTTCCTAATTACTGGGCAATATAGTGTTATTGGAAACACTAATTATCCAGAAATGTCTGAGCATTATATCACAAACACAAATCATTATATCACAATCAATCGCAAACGATTCTATAACAACCCCAAATTAAATCATTATTTAATGAAATAATATTTTATTAAAATAATATTTTTTAATACATAATTTATTAAAAAAATAAATATGCTCTGGTATTATTTTGGGTTGAAAATGAAAAACGGTGAATCTCCGACCCGATGAAGAATCCGATTACTTTTGCTTTATATTTCATTTTTTCATCATTCTTTTCATGTCCAGTCAATCAATGTCGTATTTATAATTTTGAGTGCAGTGCATTTGTATAATTATTCCCACGACAATATACCATATGATTAGACAACATTCAATAATATTTGATTAACAACACTTTGATTTCAAAAAAAACATTTGTTTGACAACAAGATTATTTGAAAAAGTGGAAATTAAGATTCTAGTCTTAGTGATAATATCTCCATCATTTTTACGAGGATATATGGATGCGTAATGTAAATCTGATACATTCAAAGCTGATAAAAAAATAATAAACACAAAATAGAACGAGTTTCGTCTCTATGATATTCATAATATGTACTATAGATGCAAAACATAGATTAAATTTAATCAGTACCAAAACTCGAGCTTGTGCCTAGGCTGAAATGAGAGCATTATGGGGCTTCAAGTGAGGAGGAATACAAGAAATAACATAAATTGTGATCTTGTTCTTGAACTTCCTCAACACCAACACTTTCTCTTCTCCCCAATGAAACACAGACAAAAATATCTTCTTCATCGGTCTCTTCTCGTTGCTCACCATCGCCGTTTCTTCTCTGTTTCCTTGGCCAGTTTCTTCTCCTTCTTCTTCTTCCTCTTCCTTCCAATGGAGCGGATAGCTCCTCAAGAACACCCTTCTGTTCGTGTAGTCCTCGTCGCGAAAACTCTTCGCTCTCATCATTTTTCCAAGCTAAGGATTGGGGAAGAAATTGGTGTATAAATTGAGGTTGTACATAAATTGTTAGGAGTGAGGACAGAACTTGGTAATGGAAACTTGTGGTTAACTCTTGTGTTTGGCTTTTTTTTATATTCTATCTGCTATGTTAATATATTTGTAAATGTGTATTTCATGGTGTTTGCATTGTTTTTGTAAAAAAAATAAAAAAATACATTGCATGCCTTGTACTTTCTTGTGGTTCCTATAGCTATATTTCTCCACTTTAATTTGTCCCTTCATTCATGATTGATAAATATTTTCAATTTTCATGAATGATCCAAAACTTAATTGCATATATGGTAAACCCCATGACTTTCGTGGTTTTACTTTTTTGGAAATTTATGTTACTCTAAATTTTTGGAGTCATCATATTACTTCAGTGAATTTCTGCACGTAACATTGACACTAAAACTATTAAAAATAGTGTGATATTTCTAATGTCTTAATTTTATAGTTATGGTTTATCGTGACGTTCCACGTAGTTTAAAGACTGTGAATATAATACTTAAGGGTATTTTCGTCATATAAAATTTGCATTTATTATAATACGATGGACTTCAAAAATAGTGATATGATAATAATGCAAAATTCGTGATAGTTACGTGTGATTTTTCATTTTTGTACACCATACAAAGGGATTGTGCCTTGAGGAATATGCTCCTCTTTTTGCATAAGCGGCTAAGGCCAATAGTTTCTTCCCATAACTTACATCAATAAAATTGTTTGAGATCTATGGAGAGAGCAAGCTTTTTAATTTTATATTACACAAACGGTGTTTAAACCTCGGAAAAATCACACTAGAGACAAGTACATGGTCGTTGAAAACAATGTAAATTTACCAGCTAAACAAAACCACAAAATTGTATGATGATAGCAATTTGGTAGAGCAGCAAGAATTGTCCATAGCTTTGTTTGCTAAAATCTTTTTAATGGTTTTGGTGAATCACATAAAAACCATTAATTAAGAATATAAACATTTCCAGTTTTCTTCACCGGCGACAATATATCAATATTAAATCAAAAATAAAGTAAGAGACTCTCGGTCATACAATGACAATACTTGAAAAAAATGAGAGATATTAAATATCATCAAAATAGTAAAAAATTAACATAAAATAATTATACTGGCTCGAGAGAAATTCTAAATTCAAAAGATTATCTCATAAGCCGAGTTATTCTCGGTTGTTAATATATGTTTAACTTTAAATAATATTTTTAAATACATTTTAAGTCAGTTCGTAAAATGGGTAGTTCTCATATCTGATCGAAAAGGTTTGTCTTCAAGATTTTATTTGTAAAATAAAATTGAATTCGTAGATCAGAATCATGAATAAGGAAAACAATAATAAATTCATCGTGTTTTCATTCTTATCTGATTAACACACATCAACTACAAATAATAACAATTTTATTAAAACATTCCATGCACATAACAACTAAAACATATGATTTATTTCAATTTCCAAATCTCAAGAAATTATGAATACAAACCATCTAATATATATCAATTGATGGCCTTACTATTCTTATCCCATTCATAAGGAGTTCCACAAGATTTAGTGAAGAAATTGAGCTTACATGGCCCATCCTTCCTAATGCCCCAATACAAAAACTTAGTCAAACCATCCCTATTAGAATTATAAACATCGAACCGATGAACGCCCGCACCTTGCCATTGGAACTCGCACGAAAATATCGTCTCAGGGCCGAAAGATATGCGCTTGAAGTTAAATTTCCAACTATCTCCGGGGAGAAGAAACTGGGGGCCCGTGTCCCCTCCTTCGGTTTTACAGTGAAAAGTTAAGTCCTTACCGTCCCCTAAACTGTTCGTGACTTTAAGGGTTGTAGAGATACTGGATCGACGACCTGCCACGCTGGCACATGTCGTTGCCATGACGACAATAAGCATCGACACGAACAAAAAACTCTTCATATTGAAAATATGTGAATGTTTTTTGGTTATGTTATGCTATTTATATTGAGTTATAGGGCATGTTTGTACATTTTGTAAATGATTCCTTTATTTATTACTGTGTATGTAAATAGGTTTACAATAATTATTCCTTGATTTCATTTCCTATTGTATGTACCCATAGATTGATAATAACAACCAAGCATGGATATTCAAATTCTCTTTACATAGTATCAGAGCACTTAAACTGATATTTATCATTCAAACAACTCTTTGATTCGAAACATATATTAGAGTTCTATGTTGTGGCGGTGGCTTCAGTTGATGGAGCTAAAATCCACTTCATAGCTATAGGCCCATGAGTTCGTTAATTATTATATTTATTTGGGAAAATTGCAAAAAGTGTTCTTATGATTTTATTTTTTTGCACAAACTCTCTATTTATTGTATTTTTGTAAAAATTCTCCCTCACTCATGTTCATTTTTGCAAAACTCTCCCTTACTCATGTTTATTTTTGCATTGTTTATGCAAATTCGTGAAAATGAATGAAAGTGTTACTTAAGTTTTAATTCAAACGTGTTTAGGGGTGGACACTTTGACAACAGAATCAGAGACCGAATCCGAACCGAACTGCAATCGAGACCGGAGAATCAAGAACCACGGGTAACGATTTTGGTGATGGTTCTTAAAATAGAGAGCCGATGAGTTCGGTCCGGTCCGATTTTTGACCGGTTCGGTCGGTTTCTAGACCCCGTGCCCACCCCTAAACGTGCTAACTCAAACGTCCAACATTTAAGTGACACTTCTGTTAATTTTCACGGATTTGCACAAATCGTGCAAATTTGAACATGAGCGAGAGAGAATTTTACCAAAAATACAGTGAAATGAGAGTTTTGTAAAAACAAATAATCATAGGGAGACTTTTTGCAATTTTCCCTATTCATTTTAAGTAAAACACATTTTGTCATTTTTTAAATTTTAAATTAATATTAGTGATAACTACTTTTTTATCTTAGGATAACTCCCCTAAAATTACAATTTTCTCACTCAAACCTTTTTCGTTAAGTTTCGTTAACTTTTATTAAAATGACTAAAATACTCTTAGTTGTGTTTTAAATTTCTAAATTGTGTCATTCAGAGCCTCGAGAGCGTGTTACCGATCATGTTGACCCAGAACAAGATAGTGAGGAACAGAATATTAAGACAGTGATGAGTTAGGTCTGTGTGAACCGAGCTTGTGCTGTGGAGGTGCTTCAAGTCTTCGTATGTTTGGTTGCTATTATAAATCATAAACTGCTACAACTTGTTTCCCCTCTCTTTTATCTCTGTCAACGGTACACATATTTTTATTTTCCTTTGTTTATATGTAAAATTCTTGATAGATATTTAGGCTTAATGGGTCGAACCTTAAATAGTTGATCGGATCGGTAAGTGCATGGACGGATTGGAGCTCAACAAGCATCACCAATAGAGATTTTCAAAGAGAAGGGGAGGAAGGAGATTCGGTTGAAATGACACAATTTAAAATTTTAAAACACAATTAAGGGTATTTTAATATTTTAACGTCAATTTGAACATAAGTTAAGGAAATCTAACGGAAAAAAGTTGGGAGTTGACTGCTAAATTTTGATAAGTGTAGTTATGTTATATTAAGCTAATTTAGATGTACTTATTCGAGGTTATTCCTTTTCAAAAATATGGAGGAAAACAAACTAAATTTAGTCTAACTTTGTTAGCTTCGCTTACATAAAAGTCAAATTCGTATACGAATTGACTTGAAAATTTGTTTGGCCCAGGTTCGTATGTATTAAAACTCAATTTGTCTCGAAAACATAAATCTAACTCGAATCTTGTTCAATTGGTCTAATTTGTGACCATGAATAAAATGTTTACACGCTCAAATCTAGCTTACGAAATTTTACTCATATTTATTCTAATAAGAAATGTCGCTCCCCTACCCAAAATTTCTGATTCTACCATCAGAGATATGCGTTCACTCTATGAACCCACCTATTCAAAATTGTGCGCCTGAAAAAGCTAGAGCAGTTTCCTCTCGACCTGACTAACATGTATACCAGGTCCACAACCCGATCGAAGCGCGGGATTGTATTACTTGCTTGGGCAACACGTGCACATTATATTTAGGGTGTAAACAAGCCGAATCGAGCCTCAATTTGACATGACTCGGCTCGTGAAAAAGTATCGAGCTCGAACGAGCTTATGCAACAAAGCTCGAGTTCGGCTCGACTCGATTCGTTTAATTTTCAATCCAAATATTTATTAAAAATAAAATAAATATAAACTATTAAATACTGAACGAGCCATCTCAAGATCGACTCGACTCGATTTGTCTCGTTTAATGTCATTATAAATATTTAATAATTAAAAAATATATAACTAATTAAACGAGCCAGCTCGCGAGCCTCGAACCTTAAAATTTCATGCTTGAGTTCGGCTCACTTATCCAACGAGTCCAATTTTTAGTTCGAATCCAGGTCGACCTCGATTAACTTACAACTAGTCTCAACTGATTATTTAACGAACTGATCTCAAACAGCTCGTTAAAAACTCGACCGTTTACAACCTTGTTTATACTAAACTCAAATTCGACTGGAACTCAATATAATAAAATAAAACTGAATCAAATATTTACCGAATCTAAAATGGATCCACCGGTTAAAACTAGTAAACTTACAATTTCTACTGTCAGTATCAGTCACTAACTGAACCGCCAGAAACCAGAGAAGAGTCTAAATAGTCAGTCCACAAAGCACTCTCCCAAATTCCCAATTCGCGCCGTACCGTTTCTTCACGAAACTCGCTGGAGCGAAATGGCGAAAAGCGCGCGAAGCAGAGCCAAGCCTTCGGGTGGTTCCGGCGAAGCGGAGCCTCCTCCGAAGGCGAAACCTAACCTCAAAGCTCGCAGAGGCAGATCCGGAGATCAGAGCTCTCTCCGCATTTTCAACGTCGATCTCAAGGTTTTGCTAGGGTTCAGCGTTTTTTCGTTTTTGATCATCGTCGTGCTGATTTATCATCTCGCCGATCCGTTTGAAGCAGTGCAGAGACCTAGGGTTGTGACGCCCTTTCCTGCTCCAAAACTCATGGACCTTCCTCAGGTGACGAAACTGATCCTTGTTACTCGATTTTGTGCTGATCGGTTGATTTTGAGTAGAATTGCGATTCAAGCTATGTAGCTGTTTTATCTTCAGAATACGTGCTTGAATTTTCATTTCTTGTGCGCTTATTTATGTAGTGTTTGATGTAAATGTGTAATTAGGAATGTTTTGGTTCGATTGATTTCAGCATAATTGCAATTACACATGTGTGTACCTTCTCCCAGGGGTGAACTGATTTCAGTGATTTCTTCATCTCAAATTTGATCTTTGTTATCTGGATTTTGTGCTATTCGGTTGATTTTTAGCAGAACTGCGTTTGAATAAGTTCGGGCCTGATTCAAGCGATGAAACTGTTTTATCTTCAGAATACGAGCTTGAATTTTCATTTCTTGTGCGCTTATTTATGTATTGTTTGATGTAAATGTGTAATTTGGAATGTTTTGGTTCGATTGATTTCAGCATAATTGCAATTACATAGGTTTGAACTGAATTCAGTGATTTCTTCATCTCAGATTTGAGACCGGGCCTGTAATTTGTAGTGTTCATGCATATATTGTTGTATGTAAATGTGAATATAGATATTATAACTTGATTAATTTTCAGCGAATTGTCACTGTGCATGTTCTGACCTTCTTCAAGTGATGAAACTGGTTTCTCTGAATTGATTTTTTTGTTCAGATTTTGAGTTGTGATTGCATTTTGTCTGTTTATTTATCCATGTATCATTATATCTACTTGTGAACATAGATGATATTATTAGATTGAATGCGGTAGAGTTGCAACTGCCCATGTTTGGACTTGCTTCAAGGGACTGATTTCCTTTTTCGGATTTTGAGATTCCATTAGTATACTGTTTTTATTTTTAATTAAATGTTGTTTTCAGGGCTTATTAAATTCGGTTGATTTTTAGTAGAATTGTGATTATATTCGGGCCTAATTCCAGCGATGAAACTGATTTATTTTCAGAATACGAGCTTGTATTTTCATTTTTTCATGCGCTTATTTATGTATTGTTTGATGTAAATGTGTATTTGGAATGTTTTCGTTCGATTGATTTCAGCATGATTGCATTACATATGTTTCTACCTTCTTCAAGGGGTGAACTGACAAGTGAATTTTTGTATTCGAAAATTGAGCTTGCGCCTGCATTTTTGAGTGTTCATTCATATATTGTTATGTGTAAATGTGAATGTAGATGTTACAAAATTGATTAAGATTTGGCAGGATGGTAATTGTGTATGCTTTGACCTCCTCCAAGTGATGAAACTGATTTATGTGAATGGATTTTTTTGTTCAGATTTTGAGTTGTGATTGCATTTTCTGTTTATCCATGTATCGTACTTGTGAACATGGATGATATTATTAGATTGAATGCAGTAGAGTTGCAACTGCCTATATTTAGACTTTCTTCAAGGAACTGATTTCCTTTTTTCAGATTTTGAGCTTGCCTTAGTATATTGTTTTTTTTATAATTTAAATGTTGTTTTCAGTGCTTATGTGAAATTTGTTTTTGACTTATCGAGTTACTGTAACGCAGTTCCAAGGAGAGCACAAAGAAAACTTGTATTGGGGAACCTATCGCCCTAATGTTTATCTAGGAATTCGGGCAAGGTTTGCTAATTTCTTTTGTTACTTCTAGATAATATTCATATTTTTGTTCATTATTCTGGTTTGTAACTTTGAGTTGTAGAATGTTGATAGAACATAACTGATGACATTTGGTGTCTTGGAAATTGAAATAGAGTAGGGATTTATATTATAAAGTTAATGGTGTATGTATTGATGCTTCAGTTTAGCTTTATAAGTTAACAATGTTATATTGGTCATTAGCTTTTGTGTTTGGCAGGACTCCGCGATCTTTGATTGCTGGGTTGATGTGGATTGGTAAGAAGGATGGGCAATTTTCCATTCGACATGTATGCCAAGATGCTGATGGATTGAAGAGATATGGTTGGACACATCATAACGGGCGTGATTTTGGGCATCAAGTGCTTGTTGATCAAGGAATGACCTTAGAAACAAGCTTCTTGAAATCAAAAGGTGATGGGAGTGGCTATGGAGGAGATTGGGCTGTTCGGATTGATGTTCAAGGCACCAAGTAAATACCCTTACCTTCTATATAATATTTTTCTTTCTCAACAACCTATAATGTTTTGACCATGATATATCTGGTGGGTTTTACCATTAAAATGGACAATTTTAAAATATTTTCATATGAAAGAAAGTAGCCAGTGAACATGAGTGAAAATTAGGAGCGGTGCAGCATATCTTTCTGGAAGAATTTTCCTTAGATCAGCTATAAATTTGCATCAAATTTAAAGTGTATTAATGCCCAATCCTTCTTATTTGAATGATATTGATTATTTTTACCTATTCATTTGATCAAGGGAAAATGAGGAAATGTGGAGCAGTACACATCTTTTTTTCTATTTGGCCGACGAAGATGGAAACACTCTAAATATAGGTAGAGATACCTTGGACATTCATGAGAATTCACTCCTGGCAACAGGTTCACGGATGGATGTTGGAGGCTGGCAATTACATTTAGTAACAGAGGTAATAGTAACAAAGGAGTGCCATTGTGAAAGAGCAAAATAATTTGTTTACAATTTCATGCAATTGAACAAAACTTAGTGCTTGCTGTTTACCATGGAGCCCATGGTCCAAGTTGGATTGCGTTTCGGGGAAGTAGCCGTGTTCATATTTACTGACCCTGAAATTTTGTACATTTCTACACTAAATTCACCTCATCTTATTGACCAATGGTTAATAGCCAAATTGTTTAGTTAGAAACTTGACTTCTCTTCTTATGTTAATCTCATAAAACTGTAACACTAGCTAGTAGTCATAATTTGACTTCTCAAGGAATAATTTTTCCCTGTATTAATTAGTGTATAGTCTTCATCTAGTAAATAGCCCAACTCATTCATAGGGAATAAAGAGAGAAAAAGTCTGTTCGTAAACTCTATCTTGTAGATGCCAAAATAATTTAATAATTTAGTTTATATTTTCATTTACCTATTTTGCAGGATGATCTGGGAGTCCATTATTCTGGTTTCAGGACACCTCATACTCACAATTTATCTGATCTCGTCGAGGAAACTATTAGAACTCAAGTATGGTAGTTTTTGGCACATATCTTGTTTGCAAGTTGTCTCCATTTGATAGTTGATTTTTTTTCTATATAAAAAAAGAAACCACCTATGAAGGTGAGGGTTGGCATGAATCCCTAGTCCCTACCCACCATTTTTTCCCAAGTTACACAACTTGTTAAATTTCTTTTGTAGTTTGTGTCTTATGTCTATTTTTGCATGCATGCTTCTAGGCGATGAAGTTTGGTCGATCGCAGCTACCTGACACGTCTGAAGAGTCTTCTAACATTTTAGTTTTTCAGGTACGGTTCATACTTCAAAGAAATACTGGATTAAATTATCTCATAACTACTAAAGTATCCAAACCAATCTGTTAAGATTTTAATATATATATTATGATATCTCACATGCCTCTTTATGGGATGTCCTTTATTTGCAGATTTCGGCTAAGATTCCCTTCAAAACAGATATTGCTTTTGTGTCTGGAGCTGGTATAAAAAATGCAAGAGAAGAAGGACGTGTCAACAGCCTTACAGGTTATTGCTCCTTCATTCATTCAATTTTCATAATGTTTTTATCTATCTGATGGAACTTTCAGACAAGTGAACTTCTTATCTATTCTCCTGACATTTCCTTTAACACGTTAGTAAAAGTATTGAAAGACTGAATTTATTGAATCAACTAACATCCAAAATCATATTTATAGATAGAAATCATCAGGTAGAAAATTCTTGAACAGACCATCGTGAGCAAAATGGAATAATTTATCTAAAACAAATATGTTAGGTGGAGTTGAAGATTCTAAAATGTTGATTAGTATGAAAAATTTGGTCTTATTTGACATTTTCATTTTCTTAATGTTTGCTTTCACATGGTGCATTGTTCTATTTTTGATCTGTGTGAGTTGGGTGCTGTTTGTGGATATTTCAAAAACTAGGATTTTTTATACCAATGATTATATGCTCTCATGGACTATGTATTTTTACCTATTACTTTTTTATATGAAAAGGTACACAAGCTTACCAATCATGTCATGCTTTTGAATCCTTATAAAAAATCTCATATTTGTACCATGCAATTTTTTGGGTTTTGTAGAATGCCCATTTTTATTCAGGTTTCTGTATACAAAACTATTCTGTAACCTCCTTAACCTATATTAGTTGAACTGCATAATTTTAGGCACCTTACTTACCGATCAGTTAAAAGAGAAGCAAAGAGAATTTGACGCAAAATTTGAGAAGTGCTTTAATCCTGCTGACAAGGTATGATCTATATGATTAAGAATTTGACCTGATGTGTCTGTAGGCATCAAACTCATTCCAGTTATTTTCCTGCAATTGCATTTTGCCAAAAACTTATTTTTCGGGAAAAAGTAATTCTGATATTCCAGTATTGTATTGTTTCAGCTTGAGCCTGAATTTATGATTGTCGGCAAGGCTGCTATTAGCAACCTGTTGGGTGGGATAGGCTACTTCTATGGCCAGTCAAAAATCTCATTACCAAAGGACTCTGATGTAAGTTGTTTGTGCTAAAATCTCATTACAATAGGATTCTAATGTAAGTTATTTGAGCTTTATTTAAACCTTAATGAACACTAAACTGTAGATCACTTCTGGATTTACATTTAAATCTTAATGAACACTAAACTTTAGATCACTTCTTTCATCCTTTCATTAAATTCCTTATGTGCTTTCATTTCTCTTTTGAAGAAAGTTGTCTTTACTTATGATGACTTGTCTTCTTACCAGTTTAGATATCTGACGAAGTCATACAGTCTGCCTCTTTTTCCTGCAGCTTAAAAGTCGTAATTATATTTCTTATTGGCCAGCTGAGCTTTATACAGCTGTCCCAAGTCGACCATTCTTCCCCAGGGGATTTCTTTGGGATGAAGGTTTCCATCAACTACTTATCTGGTTAGTTGACTATTATAGTACACATTTGCAGTTTATTGCACATTTTTTTCAATTGGATATTGCTAATATTGGTTCTCCACGAAAACAAATGCACAACTCTTTTTCGCAATGTGGAGTTTTTAATATTTATCACTCTACTGATCATTTGAATGCTGAGCAGGCGGTGGGATGTCCATATTTCCTTGGATATAGTTGGGCATTGGTTGGACCTAATGAATATTGATGGATGGATTCCTCGTGAGCAAATTTTAGGTGCTGAAGCATTAAGGTACTGAGTACTATTTTTCAAGTTTGAAGAGAAATTCTAATATTGTCAGCGAAGTAATATGTGAAGTATTTCCTGGTGTAATTACAGTAAGGTCCCAGAGGAATTTGTTCTTCAGCATCCAACAAATGGAAACCCACCAACTTTATTTTTGGTTTTACGTGGTATGTTTTCTTCCATCAAGCATTTTACATTTTTGGGCATTTGACTGGTTGATAGCGGCGTTCATAATTATGTGTTGAAAAACAAATTATGTACTGAGAGTTGCATATAGCTTTCATTGATTGTAACAATGCACTGCAAGTAACTCACTAAAGGAGACAGTAACTCCAAATAAGTGTCTTTTAGCACTTTGTAAAGTTCAGTATGCCTCATTATATAGGCCAAATCCACTTAGATCATGTAACCTTAATAACCTAGAACTTTAACCCCAGAAACTAAGTTGATTAGCTTGGTGTTGGTTGACGTAGTCATATATGTAGTGGATACAAGATTGCCTGCTTGTTAATAAATAATGTTGGTCTATCTACTCATTGCTAATTGGTTTTGATTTGGATGCCTTAATACAAGTCTTTAGGACTAAAATATATAGTTCGGTTGCTTTTTAGCTCTAGATTTGAATCAAATACATGAACTTGGTATCCTTCACTTCTCATGACATGGTATATGATGTAGAATGTTGAGTATGTTTTGGATGTATTGTCGATCATCATGTTAGTTGCATGGTGGATTCCTTCCTTTTAGGACTTTCAGTTGCAAAAAGAGGAAAATCACTAGTCGAAAGATTTACTGCTTTTATTTGTAGTATGAGAACATGAAAATATATAGATCTTGAATAGAAGATACCCCTTAATCTGTATAAAGGAAGATATTTATAATCAAATGAAAATGGAAGTGAATCACCTTTAAAAGTTCTTACATAAAAAAATATATTTGTTGTTTTTACTCGTTGCACTTTTTTCCTGAAATAAGCCATGATTTATTATTTTATTATGTACTCTTCTCAGTATATTGTTGTGTTTGCTTTTCAGATCTCATTGGTGGGATAAATAATAATAAGTTCACAGTAACTGAAAGTGAACACATCTCGTCTTTTCTCCAACGGGCTTTTATTCGTGTTGAAGCTTGGTTTCAATGGTTTAACACTACCCAGTCAGGTATCTGGTCTTAAATTTCTGTAATGCATAATTAATATGATAGAACTGTTGTAGTACTTCCTTGCTTGCAAATGAGCATATTATATGGAAGTATAATTATCAATACAGGGAAGGAGATGAGCAGCTACTATTGGCATGGAAGAGACAGCTCAGCAATTCGCGAAATAAATCCGAAGGTTTTTTCATTCTAATCCGTCCTTTGATTGTTAGATGTCTAGTTACTTAAGCTAGGCTTTAATGGATAAAACTTAAAATTCGGTAGCTGGTGAAGTATCTATTTCCATAGTGTTACATCTATCTCCTTGCCTCATTCTATTATTTATAGTCTGCTTGAAGTTTAAGTCAAAGTCAGTGGTGGGTCAAGGAAAACACCATCAATACACTAAAATTTCTTTCTGGTTTCACCAGTCACTCTCCTCTGGGTTGGATGATTATCCTCGTGCTTCACATCCAAGTGAAGATGAACGACACTTGGATCTTCGATGTTGGATGCTTCTAGCAGCAGATTGCTTGCATTCGATTACAGGGCTCTTTGAAAAGGAAAACAAACACGGGAAGGTAAAATGATAAGGAAACTTATCTTATAGACTTTCAGAGCTCTTCTCCAACCTAATAAATTTTAATCTAATGATGCAAACAGTATGGTGCAATGGCCGAGTTGCTATCAGATTTTGAACTTCTTAATAAGGTTTGTTCTTGCATAATATCTGAGATTGATTTCCTCTAATTAGTAGTGTATATATTTCAACAAGTATCAGTTCATTAAATAACTAGTTTCTATTTCTCATGCATGCTTGATGATTTACCAGATGCATTTTGATGATGCACGTGGAGCTTATTTTGATTTTGGAAATCATACTGAAAAGGTATATGCTCGATAATTTTTTTAAACTTGACTTTTACTGACATTTATTTTGGAATGAACATAGTAATAACTAATAAATAGTTTGATGGGGATAATTGCTTCCCTTGTCAAATTCCTTAGTCAACGTAAATCGGTTGCACTGCTGAATAGTGCAGTGTGGTGCTAGTATAATTGAACATTGGCTTTGTACATTCTAGGTTCGCTTGAGTTGGAAAGAAATGATGGTAGGAAATCATCATGTAATACGAGAGCTTGTCAGGGAAGTAACAGGAACTCCGAAATTGAGACTGGTTCCTCATATTGGTTACGTCAGCCTTTTTCCTTTTATAGCGAAGATCATTCCGTCGGTAAGTTTCTTCCGTTCATAACTATTTTTATGATGCTTTCTTTGTTAATTTAGCACCATATATAGTCACATAACGGCTTCTGATCCTTTGTTTTTTTATTACGCATCTTGCCTTTTGTCAATTAGGTAAATTAGGGTTAGTATTACGTTAGGCCTGCTAGTATTATGGAATGCCCATTAGGGTTTAGGTTTGGGTATTAGGGTTTCCTATTAGTGTTATGTTTTCTAGTTTGGTTTATATTTCTATTGTTCCCTATATAAAGGAACCTCCTCTATGTAATTCACAAGCAAGCAATTTGAAATAAAATACAATACGTATACGTTTCATAAAGATTGACATGGTATCAGAGCATCTCTAAATTTTTCGATCTTGGTTCAACTTTCGAGCGAGTGTAGCTTTGCCCACTCGTTAATCATGCTTTAGCGGGTGGGCGAGGCATTTTAAATCCAGATCCGTCATCCGATACTCTACTTCGGTATTCAACTCGGTATCCGTGGTCTCCGTATTCGGTGTTCAACTCGGTCTCCATGGTCTCCGTATTCGGTATTCACATTGGGTTCCAGTTCCGTCTCTGGTCTCTGTATTCGGTCCATCTCCGACATTTGAATCCGGTCTCAG
>JAYMTP010002934.1:0-18253 GCA_036897365.1 Geranium brycei
CCCGAATAGGTATAGGGATCCTCCCGGTCCGTCGTCATAGTTTATTACTTTCCGATGTAAATATTTGAACAATTTTAATTATTAAAAAAATAAAAATGGACAAAAACTAAAAATTAATATTTTAATTAAAATATTAATTTTTAGTTTTTTTCTTAAAAAATTCCTTCGAAACGGCGCATATTTATTGTGCGCCGTCACTAAATTGACGACGCATGTTGATTGTGCGCCGTTAGTATAGTAATGGCGCACAGTGAATGTGCGCCGTCAGAGAGTCCCCGTTACCGTTTCCGTCAGTTTAGTAACGGCGTACGTTCACTGTGCGCCGTTACAAGTATAACGGCGTACATTTTCTGTGCGCCGTCACAAATTGTAACGGCGCACGGGCGTTGTGCGCTGTCACAAATTGTAACGGCGCACCTTGAAACGACGGTTTGTGCGCCGTTACAACGGTTTGTGCGCCGTTACAACCTTGTAACGACGCAGAAAAGGCTTTGTAATGGCGCACAGTGTGCGCCGTTACTAATGGAAAAAGTTGATAGTGTCAAACCCTGTATACATATGTACAAAAATGTGTGAAGCCCAATCTTTGGTACAACTTGCTTATTTTCTTGCATATTTCCATTTAATATATTTCCACATAAATATAGCTTTCTTAATTGGTTGAAAGTAATTGCAGTCTTTTCTCTTGAATGACTCTTTTCCATTATTAGAAGGCCCAATATATTTCATTTACTAAACAAAATAATTTACTCGCAACAAGTACATATGAAAAATACGGGATAATTACAGATTGTTATGCCCAAGTATACACATTTTCTAATTCACTACTCCAAGTTTAAAAGTATTTTTTTACAAATACCCCAACTTTGTTTTGTCATAGTTGTGGACACTTTCGTTAAATGTAACATAATTGAGTTGCAAAGAGTCTAGAACCCAATCGACTTTAATGGTCCCATACCCAAAACCTTTGATTCACCAACGACCTAGAATCTAATCGGTGAACAACCCAATAGTACAGGAAGCATTGGAGGATAGCTATAAAGGAGAAAGAGAAAAGGTTGTTGAAAACTTATAAATTTATTCTCTCGAGCATTCATCCACAAATCTACAGATGCCTTCAAATTAGCAATCCAATTCCAAACTATACACAATTTAGTTTAACCACATCTACGAACTACTCAAATACAAAATACCATTAACCTATATCACGTATATTCTTGACTTTGGTCCTCTCCGGTCGCAAATCAGAGGTCGTGGGTTCTGGGTCTGGGCCATTAAAGCTGATTGGGTTCTAGATCGATGACTCTTGTGCACAGCAGGGCGCTTTCTGGGGAGCTCGCCGGAGCCGCCCAAGCGATGGCTCCTTCCGTCAAACATCTCTTCACCGCCGAAATGTGTTGAGCCCATATGCCAGAGAACTAGAGAAGTGAGGTTGATAAAAGATTGTATTTTTCAAATGTCGAGATGCAAGAAATCAGTATCCATGATTTCTTCCATATTAACATAATTTGCTCGTTGACTCATACATAATATTAGGCATTAAGTACGAATATTTAGTTTCTATTTTATGCTAATAATCTCATGTAAATATTCTGTATATTGAATGCAAATAAAGCAAGAAACAAATTACATTTTTCTACATGATATGAGAGGAAGTTTGTGCCTAAAATAATTGGTGGAAGACGACGTAGCCAAGGATTAGGAGGGTGCGAAGTCAGTCGCCTCAACCACCATGAAAACTGTTGGAACATCGAGTCCTTACCTCCTACACCCTTCAGACCATCCGGGTAGTTCTTTGGTCTTTGAATCATTGAGTGGTTCTGGAGAAAACTACTACACTAGGAGACACCAGATCAAAAACGCACTTGAGTGCGAATACAAGATCAGATTCGTCAACGGTACTCTATCAAGCCTAGGTATAGATGATCTGAACTATCACCTTTAGGTTCAATGCAACGCCATAGTTAAATCATGGTTAATTAATTCCCTATGCAAAGAGATATGGGATGGAGCAGTTTGTCACCACGACGTGAGAAATACGGGTGTACCTAGAACAATGAATTACTTAAGGAGTTGCACCTCGAGTTTACACTCTCTGACGAACCATCTTCTTGCTCCAGCAAGAGAGAGAAGTTGTCTCAAACCTTTACCGATGTGCTTCCGCGACAAGTGCACGGGCAATATCAATGGGAGAAATTGAATTATGTGAGACGAAGAGCATGTTTGCGACTTCCTGATGGGACTCGATGAGACCCAATTACGGGGCTTGGGCACGCATATTCGATCGCTGCGCAAGACGAGTTGCAAAGAAGGACAACAACATGAAATCAGAACCATCAACAGCTGGAGTTGACGACCCACCAACTCGACATAGCCGGACAAAGCAACCACTAGAGCTATCACGGAGAGGAGGCGCGTGGTCAACCATGAAAATGTAGCCATTGTGGCAAAAATGGCCATGACGTGGACTCGTGCTACACCTTTATTGGGTACCTGCCCGATTGGAGTAAGACAAGAAGCGGCGACGGATCTTGTGGTGGTCGGATCAATTGGGGAGGATGAACGAGCCAAGGTGAAAGAGTTATAGCTTCAACGTATTAAGTAGAAGGAAACCCTACATCCTCTGAGAGAGAAGAGGTTGGGCACAACTCACTTAACGCCTTGGAACATCATGGGTAGTAGCCCATTTGCGGGCACAACTCACTTAACGCCTTGGACCATCATGGGTAGTAGCCCATTTGCGGGCACAACTCACTTAACGCCTTGGACCATCATGGGTAGTAGCCCATTTGCGGGCACAACTCACTTAACGCCTTGGACCATCATGGGTAGTACCCCATTTGCGGTCCTCGACAGCAGACGTGTCCCGCTCAGTACCAACATCAGGCTTGGTCCAGCTCCACAATAGTCAGTTTGGGCCGACCCCTCACATCATTCAGTCCTCTGGCCCAAACTAAATCAGTCAATGGATAAGTTTACTGCTGATCTTACTCAAGCCCAAAAGGATCAGTTAGAGGATCTCATCCAAGGCCAAGAAGTACTCAACCCCTTTTGTCGGTACTTCTGAATTTTCCAGTAATATTTGCTCCTCATGGGTCATCAATTCGGGAGCTACAAATCATAACGCGTGCGATAAAAACTCTTTATTAAATATTTCACTCGACACAAATTTATCGCCAGTCGAGATGTCGGATGGAGATTCCTCCTTACGCCCAACCTCTTGCTAATTCTTCTTCTTCAGAATCAATCTCCCCGCTTTGACTTTCTCAAGGTTTCAAAACCCCATTTTTCACCATTGTGACTACATTTTGGGCCTCTACTTTTCTTCCATTATGACCTACAATAGAAATTGCATTTCCTCTCTTATAGATATCTTCGAAATGCTCTATTCTTGCCAAGTTTGCCTCTTCAAGTTTCCTCTCAAGGTCATATGTTAATTTATCGATTGTCAGCCTTAGGGAATAGTCATTTTCCTCGAGTTCTCTTTCCAAAATCTTAATTCGGTCTTCTTGGCTTTGCATTTTAAGCACCATTTCGGCATGTTGTGGTCGCATTTCCGTCATTTGGTCATAATTTCTCCATTCTCTCTCATCTCTTGTCTCGCCTTTCATTTGCTCATATAGCATCATTTCCAAAAGTACGACTTCTAGTTTAGACCACTTCTCTTGACGAGGAGTGTCTTGATGCTCATAATTTGCATAAGGCTCTTCTTGAGATGGATTACTTTAGAGTTCTTTTCGTTGGGATGGTGGTGGGCTATGGTATCTCTTGAGTTCGCCTTTTTGAGCATCCCTTGCACTTGTCTCAATTTTTTTGAAACTTTGCTCAAATCTTTCACAAGACATACCATAAGTATTATGCTTCCTCAAATTGATAAATTTCACATCCTCTTGAGTAGGATGCGATTGGATGGATTGTGAAGCTAACTTCTCTCTCTCTCTCTCTCTCTCTCTCTCTCTCTCTCTCTCTCATCTTTTTCACTTGTCCTTCCAACTCGGCCATCTCATTGGGCTTCACCAACTTGATCTCTTCTCGCTTTTAGTTCTTTCTTATGATGCAAAGTGATTTAGTTGGACGAAATCTCACTTATCAACTTGTGGGCTTCCTCTATGGTCTTGTACATACAATTTCCTCCTGAAGAGGCAGTAAGCAAGACTTTCCCTCTTGATCAAGTCCATAATAAAATTTTTGCAATAATTGCCGCTTGATGATACAAAGATGAGGACACTCCCTTATCATCGATTGAAGCCTCTCCCATGCATCTCTGATCGACTCTCCTTCCGCCATGACATCATTGATTTTGCTCTGCATTTCTAGGGTCTTCGATAATCGATAAAAGTTTTGAACAAATTTTGAAGCTAACTCCTCCCATGTAAAAATAGAATTCTTTAAAGTTAGGTACCACTCTTTGGCTTTTCCTTTTAGTGTGAAAGGAAAAAGTCTCATTCTAAATGCATAATTGTCAACACCCTCTTGCCTTTGAAAATCATATCCTCTATGAATAGTTGAATGTGCAAGTTAGGGTCGTCTTTTATTCTTCCGCAAAATGGAATACTTACCACCAAGTCAATTGTGGCTGATATACCGTAGGACTTCACCTCTATGCGCGATCTTCTAATACATGAAATAAAGCCCGAAGAACTCAGAATTCCTAAGTCCTTTATCAGTCTCGTTGATGTTTCAAACACGGATTCACTTCTATCTTGACTTGATGGTGTTGAATCTTTCATACTTCTTATCATTAGGTTCGGTCTCTTGAAAGTGATAAAACACATGTATCAAATAAACCACAACTTCTCAAAAACCAAGTGAGAGCACAAGTATATTCAATTCTCTCTATAATCACACAATATTGTTAATATATGCAATAAGGCTCGTGACAGTGTACCCCGCTTAGTAATAAAGAGTGTAAATTACGTCTCGAAATATCAATCCCACAGAAAAATAGAGTGGCTTATGTGTGCAGGCGCTAAGTATGAGAAATGAGTTCTTAGGCCTTGACAAATATAAAATTTGAGAGGTGGTTTCAAACAATTATCACTATGCTACGCTATCACTATCAAGCAACACAAACAAAAGAAATGAACATGAACAACCAAATAGTACCTGAAAAAGTGTCAAAGATCATAGCGATTGGGAAATTGAAACTCGAGGGATTAATGTTGGATATAATTGAAAGTCATTACGCCAAGCGAGGTATTTATCTAAGCCACAAATCTAAATCTAAAGTGTTCTTACCCACAAATCTCTATTCACTTAGATCTAGACCTTTATGGACTTCTTCTTCTTCTTCTTCTTCTTCTTCTTCTTCTTCTTCTTCTTCTTCTCCTCCAAGCTCATCTCTTTAAGGATATTCAAATTGTACTTTCTTCCTCTCCAAGAGTGGGAGAAGGATCTGTAAGGCTCTGAACTGAAAAAATGGAAGAACTGTCGTGATACTGAAAATGAATCGATATGCTCTTTTTTATTTGCAGAATTCCGCGAAGTAACAACACTGTAAGTCATGACAGTGAGTCATGACTTGTAAGTGTCGTGACTCTCTGTGCTGCTAGCTGGTGACATGCTGGCTAGGTGGATGAGTAACGACTTTGATGAGTCACAACGGGATGTCGTGACTTCGATGTCACTTCTTCTTCTCTGGTCCTCTAGTCTGCTACTCACGACACCCATCTCATGGCCATGTGTCGTGACTCTTAGCTGCTACTCCATTTTTCCTCCAAGTCATTCGGCTCGATCCCAGTTTTGATCCCGAGTCATTTTCTACTCCAAATAGCTCTAAAATAACTTGTTTTCTTCACTTTCTACTCAAAGTCTCATAAGACACAAGTTATGGGTAAAGCACATAAAACTACCTAAGATTCGGGGCGAAATTAAGTTTAAATGTTTGGATTTGACTTGGGAGGAGATGTAAAATCCTCCCACATTACTCTATCACTTGGAACCGACGACGGCTGGCAAGGTCTTAATGGATTGTGGGGGTGACGATGAGCAGCTATGAATCAACACTCAGGACACATTCCGACTCAATGGTTGTCGCTAATTCCATATTTATCTTTTTAGCAAATAAACGCAGATCCTCGATTTGTGATTCATGTTGCAAGGCTAAACAAACCCCTTCAGTTTTTCCGATTCGAATTATAAGAACACACATTTTTAAACTTATACATCGTGACACATAGGGGAGACACCTTCATTATTTGGGTGTCGTTACTTCCTTTAGTTGTGGATGCTTACAGTAGAGCGACATGGGTATTTCTGATACAACAAAAGTTAGAGACCAAGACGTCCCTCTTCAGATTCTTTCACTGGATCCATGGTCAATTTAACACACAAATGAAGTGTCTGCGCACAGATAGGGGGTGGGGGCGTGAATTCAAACACCACGAGTTGCTCGCACATACAAATCCACTGGAATGAAATTTCATACCAGTTGCGTAGGGACACCCCAGCAAAATGGTGTGGTCGAGAGGAAGTATCGACACCTGTTGGAGGTCGCAAGGGCACTTTGCTTCCCATCGAAACTCATAACGCGTTTATGGGAAAATGTGTCCTCACTGCAGCCTATCTCATCAATCACATGCCATTCACAGTTATAGGCAACAAGACACCATTCGAGGTGTTCTTTAGTAGGCAACCTACTTACGAGCATCTTCGAAGCTTTGGATGTTTATGATATGCCCACTAATAGGCCATAGATAAATTTGACCCACGATCACGACCAAGCATATTCTTACGGTACCAACAAGGACAGAAAGGTTATCACATCTATAACCTAGAATCATAAAAAATTGTGGTCTCGCGTGATGTACAATTTTAGGAAAATGTGTTCCTAGGAGACCAATGCTTGATCCCGGACACTGAACCACCGAGACATGGTGACGACTTAAATTGGGATTTTCCAATCTCATGCTACATCCCTGATACACGTATGGAACCGCCTCACGAGCCTGAAAGCACTGATCCAATTGAAAACGTCGTTGTGATTCAGGAACCAGATTCTTCAATGCATGTATCCGATAAGCGCGTTCGAACGGTGTCCAATCGTCTAAGTGGTTACGAGTATGCCTTGCCACCATCAGTTTTGCCATAGAACAACTTTTCACATCCCTCTTCGCCTTCAGCAAACTCGACGGTACATCCTCTTACTCATAAAATTTCCAATAAGAATTTTTCTCCAGCTTACTGTGCATTCTCAGCGCCCATCTCTTCCATGGATTAGCCTCACACTTTCCAATTGTCAGACATTCACTAAGGGACTCGGATGCGGCCGTTTCCATGACCTACTTCGCAAGTTGGGCATTTCCAACATCCATACTCCAATTTGAGGGGGAGTGTTGAGATGCAAGAAATCAATATTCATGATTTCTTGCATATTACCATAATTAGCTTGTTGACTTGTACATAATATTAGGCATTAAGTACAAATATTTAGTTGTCATTTTATACTATGTAGTCATTTTATGCTATGTAATCTCATATATATATATATATATATATATATTCTGGATACCGAATGCAAATAAAGCAAGAAACTAAATTACGGTTTTCTACATCAATTTTTTTTATTTTCTATTTGAAAAGTGATTTTTTCCATTGAATCATAAGCGGGGTGTGTTATTTAACTAAGAATAAAATTGTCATTTCATTTTTATCAAATGAGTGCCAAAATTTAGAAACTATCGAGTGAGGGCATTTTGGACATTTTTGCAATCTAATTATGTTAGATTTAATGAAAGTTACCTCAAGTGTAAGAAAAAAAGTCAGGGTATCTATAAAACCTTTTTAAGTTGGGATAATAAATTTAAAAACGTTAGATATATTTATATGTAATTATCCCTAAAAATAAGGGCAAAGAATGAAGTTCATTCTATTTTTTTTTCTATTTTCTCTCTTCGAAATAAAAGTCAGAATCTACTTTTTTGGGGGAAACTTCACAAGACTACACCTAGAATTAGGGTTGGGCACGGTTTTGGAACCGCCCCGAACCGGCCAGATCCGGACCGAATCAGAGTAACCGGTTCTCTATTTTGGAGACCCAAAACCGGACCCAATATGTTGGATACAGTCCAGTTCTAGGTCTGGTTATCCGGTTTGATTTCCGGTTCTACTGAATTAGACCCGATTAATGAGTAATTGTGAGATTTAGGGTTCGGTTCTCCGGTTTGATTTCCTTGTTATGCCTAATTAGACCCAATTAATGTGATATTCGTAAATTATTATACAAAATTAAACATATTTTTAGGCAAAAAATCAAATTGAAACTACAAAAATTACAAATTAAAACCTCATGAACCGGTTTGGTTCTGAACTGGTTATTCAACGGTTCTACACTCTTAGAACCGAACCCTGTTGAAATACATACATTGAATTTTAAATAAGTATAGTAGTTATTTTCAGTTATTATTATAACTTTGTATCTGTTCATGTAATGTCTATATTCTGATTATATAGCTCATGTGTATGATTATATATATGAGCCATGTGTATTCAAATATATTCAAGAAAGTTCATTATATTACAAAACTCAAACAAACCCGAACCGAATTGATTCGGTTCTCGATTTTCACACCCAAATCCGACCCAATGTCCTCGGTTTTTGGTTTTTCGGTTTCAGTTCGGTTTGGATCTCGGTTCGGATCCGGTTTTATGTAAAATGTGCTGACCCCTACCTAGAATTGACACTTTCTCAGTTAATTATTCATAGAATTTTTCTTCTCAGCGTAACCCTCTTAAAACTGCAATTTCTTCATATAACCCATTTATGTTAACTTCAATTAAAATATGTTAAAAATGGAAGTTAAAAGACTAAAATGCCCTTAAATGTGTTTTAAATTTTTAAATACTACCATTTTGACTCTCTCTATTAGTCATCTTTCTCCTTCCTCCACCACTTTCTCTCTCTCTCTTTTACCAGTGGCATGTTGAGCGACGGTGATTGATGAATAAAGCTCTCTGAGTAACATAGTTATCATAATAAATCTAAATATATCCATTAACTAACAAAGTAGAAACAAGATGCTTGCCTCCAAGGCTCAATTCAAGAATATTAGTAAAAAAGTTCAACTAGTAACATTAACATATTACTTGAATATAGTTCTCGTTATGATTGTATGTATGAATTAGGGAACAAGCACCAAAGGGAAAAATTGTTAGAAAGAGGTGTGCAAAATTCAGTATGATCCATTCAATCAAGTTTGCGATGGAACGGTCCAGTCTCCAGTTTAACGATTTATTCATTTTTAATTTATTTGTTTGAATCGGTGTTTTATTCTCTCAAATAATTTATTTCTATCATTTTTAATTACAATATCACATAAAATCAGTCCAAGTCCTCAAATGTTTGTTAGGTTAGGTCCTCAAATGAGTTGAGAGAGAGCAGTTTCAAGTCGTCAAATTGAGTTCAACAAGGAGAGAGAGAGAGAAAGTGGTGGAGGGAGCAGAGAGAGAATTAATAAAGAGGGTCAAAATTGTAGTTTTTGAAAATTTAAAACACATTGAAAGACATTTTAGTCTTTTAAATATATTTTACCCGAAGTTAACACAAATGGGTTATGTAAGAAAATTGCATTTTAAGGGGGTTACACTAAAAAAAATTCTAGAAGTAGTTAAATAATAAAATGTTAATTCTAAGTGTAGTCTTATGAAAATTCTTTTTTTTAAAATGAGAATGAGGATTTTTAAAACAATAAGCTAAGACTCTAGGTCACCAAAGAACAAGTGTGACAGATTTTATTTATCATAAACTACAGAATAAAGATTAAAAATGTTCTTTCATCCACAATGTTAGTTCATGAAAGCAAAGATCACAAACCGGCAGCCACATACTTATTATTACATAAAATCTCTACCACTTCAACCACAACCTTAATTAATTTATGTCACAGAAGTTCTACTTCAAACAAAACCCCAAGCAAGTCTCTATGCTAAAAGCCTCTATTGGCAACATGCAAGTTCAAGCATTGAGATATAGAAACTAAGCGCATTTCATATTATATTGCTTCAGGTGTTCTATTCAACCTATAATTTAAGCACCCTTCTTCTCAATCAGTTTCTCGATCAGATCTGCAGCATCTTGGACAGTAGTAATACTCTGAGCACTTTCCTCTTCCACACTAATTCCAAATTCCTCCTCGAGTCCCATCACAATCTCAACCTGCACACGAGCAAAGTGATCAGCCGAACTATTGAGTGTGTTTTAAACAGATATGGAACCTAACTATTGAGTGTGTTTATAGAGGGTACCGTGTCAAGAGAATCAGCTCCAAGTGCAGCAAACTTTGACTCTCCTGAGACAGCAGTCTCATTTGGAATGGCCAATTGCTTCCTCACTATTTCACACACCTTCCCCACAGTCTCTTCTTTGGCCTAGCACATAATATTGACATCTATATCATCATATGAATGCTAAAAACACTATGCACAACTTAACCCCGCTTAGATTTCTAGAAAATTCCTTCAGATCTTGAATTGCATGCACTGGGAAATTGTTAAGTTGAATTAGTAGATCATTATATGTTACTTTTCAACAATTGAGATGATAAAGGATGAACCCTGCCCAAAGGCAGATTCAGCAAGAACATTTTGTTACTACCAATCGACTATCGAGGCCAGTTAGATCATAAATGTTAACTCCCGATTACTATCATAGTAAGAAAAATATATGCATAGTATACCATGTAACAATATGTTGAGACATACCACACAGACAACTTGGAGGCGAGATGACCTTTGCTGTAGCCTGAGAGATGAAAAGCCGCTCCCATTGGGAGAGAATGAAACTGATTTCAGAGCGGATATCCTGGCAGGTGCCTGCTCGAGCATTTGACATAAGAAATACGATAAACTCCATGAACGTAGTCAAAATTATGGACAAAAAAACAGACAAACAAATTACTAATAAAACTGCCTTTTGAGTAACAAAATCTTAGTAATCTATGAATAGGAGACTAGAAGGAATTCACCAGCTCGGTTGAGGGTTAATCAGATTATTGAGAACATGTTAGTTGAACACGAAAGTAATACATAAAATTTGCTTCAGTTCGTATCAATGGAATATTCAAAAAGTCAAATGAAATATTACACGCATATAAAGAATATCTGTTCAGAAAATATCTGAGTTTCAAGTCAGCTAAGCAAATTAAATGATCATTAGCCCAGGTAACAAAACTAGGAAATCAAAACAATCAGCTAAATAATATAATGAACCTTCAACATACTACCGAAGATTTAATCAAGAACTTGCAACAGTCTCAAACCGAGCCCCTAAACAAGCCGCAAGCTAGCCAAAAAATAAAGCAATAGCCTCTGATCGGCACAACAAAGACGGATTGGTATAATCTAGTTTTGGTAATGACACCTCGACATAATTCTACCCGGTCTAATAATTAGCAGAACAAACTAATTCTACATAATCAAGTTCCGATGAACTGAAAATTGACAACGGCTTAATCACAAACTCAAGCCTTAAAAAATCTATCATCTCAGCCTCTATCAGAAATCCTAGAAGAAACTTTCAACATGCCCACTTTTCATTAATAATTTATCGGACATACACACCCATAAGCCCATAATTCAACAACAGCGTAAACGTCTTTTGTGCAACTGCTTAAAATTTCCCATCTCAAGCTCCAAACTTTACGTTCATCATTACTCTCACTTCATTTAAAGCTGAAGTTAGATTCAACTGGAAAAATCAGTCACAAAACAAAAAGGAGAAAATGGAAATTAGCCACATACCCATTAAACACATAATTTTACATCCAAAATTCGACGAACGAACATATAAACGGATCGATACACTAAAATGGGTCTAAGGTCAAAAGACACAGCTACAAAACCCAACAGCAAATGGGATCAGAACAAGTAACCATGGAATCATAAATTGGAGAGCATGAACATGAATTCACAGTTAAACCCAGCTATCAATTAATCATAAAAATATATAAGTCGGAGAATCAGAACACGAGATTACGATCAAAATGAAGAGCGGAAGAGGAAGAGAGCAATGATTACCTTGATGGGTCTGAGCGAGCAAGAGACAGAGGTGAAGGAAACGCAGGTAGGTGTAAGAGAAGCCATAGATGGATCTGAGGAAGGTGAAGGCGGAGAGCGCAAAGAGTGTGTAAATGTAATGTGTAGAAATAGCAGTCAGACTCGGAGTGGGTTTGATTTGATACTACGTTTTTATAAACTCCTTTTTGTTTTGTATCCAATTTGATTGCAGGGTTAACTTCAAGCTAATCCCTTTCAATTTATAGAGATAATGACTAATCCTAATAAAATGACATTTTTATACTTTAACTATTTTTCTCCATCTTTGATAATTCAAAAAAAAATGAGTAAAATGCCTTTCAAAAACTTTTAAATTTTTAAAAAGTGTCAAAAACAATAAATTGGTTCAAATTAAAACTCAAAATTGAATCGATTCAAATTAAACTCAGAATTAAATCGATTTAAATTAAAAATTGTGATAAATGCCCTCCAATAATTTTTGAATTTTTAAAAAGTGCAAATGAACAGTATATTTTGGTTTTCCATATTTTCCAACCATCAGCTCATGACAACTCTAAATCTAATACAACAAATTGAATACAACACAACACAATCCAACAAAACAAAGTACACACAATTCTCACTAAAATCCTAGAAACTTCCTCAACCCAGCAGAGAACACCACATCACAAAACGGCGTCGTTCTCGTCTTCGTCTTGGCTCCGTGCTGAACCAGTGGGTGAAAATGGTCTTTGACTTGGTCTTCGCTCAGTGGGTGACAATGGTCGCTCCACGAATCGACGAACCTTCTGACCAGAACCTACCTCTCCTCCTCCCCCAATCGGCGGCGAAACGGCCTCTCCGGCCGCCAGGTGGCAGCAGAGTTCGCCGAAGAGGAGCTCCCTGCTCCTCTCTGCCGCCTCACTCCTCATCTCCTCCGTCCACGATGCCAGATCCGAACCCAGTTTCGCGTCGCTTGACGACCTCTTCTTTGCGAGCCGAGATCTAGGTTTTGGCTCTGGTCTTGTGGCTCCAAAGGGTCTTAAATTTAATTATGTAATCACTAATAAATCTTTAAATTTAATTTTAGATGGGGCATAATTGTAATTGCATATTAAAAATAAACCAAATTGAACCGGTTGAATTTTAATTTCTTAACTCAGGGTTAGTTTTGGTATTTTAGGCATTTTAAAGGTAGGCTGTCACAAAAAAATTGTCAGGGTACTAAAAATAAGAGAAAAGCAATTAGGGTATGAAAGTGTCATTTCGCTATAATTAGATGTAACAAAGTGTCATTATCCCTTAATTTATATGTTTGAATGTTTTACCTTAAAATCCAAGTTTAAATACATAATTTTCTCACCAAAGAATATGAAGAATACTTTCGCTTCAATACTCCACACTTAACTTTTTCGGTCCCAAAAATAAGAAAAAGAAATAAAAAAAACAAAACTATGAAATTAAATGCAGATAATACCAAACTCAACCCTAAGGTATGGTTGTATGAGGAGTTTGGGCCATCCCGAGTGCTAATCATAATAGAATGCCCATGAATCTGAAATGCACATGCAATACAAATGTCTTAACTAGATTAATTTGATCTTACTATACAAAAACTCAAAAGGCTTAAAAATCCAAAAAGGCTCGGTAGTTTACAAAGCTTGAATAAAAAACTAATTTTTATATAAAATTTTATTACTTTTAAAATGAAAGTGTGTTTTGAATTATATTTTATTTAGAATACTCAATTAATTATAAATATTTTAATTATAGGAAGGTAAAGAGAGCATTTTTTTTAAAAAATTAAATGGAAAAGAGGGGTATGTCGGTCATTTTAAAAGACGTAACATCAAAATAAATCAAAGTTACACAATTACTACTTGTGAGAAGAAAACAAAGATTTAGGTATTTGTAGAAGAAAAAAAATCAATAGTTGAGTGTAGTAATGTGAAAATCTGTGTATAGTACTAGTTGTTTGCAATTACTAGTTGTTTGCAATTTTTTCCCTTTCTATATAATAATTTGATGATAAATTTAATTTTATAATTGAATGAAAAATGATTTTGTACATTTCCATTTAACTAATTTTTATCCATGAAAAGCGGACAACTTGACGATAAATTTTTACAATACATATATATGGTTACTCGTAAATTTTTAAATTTTTACAATACAACTTGATGATACTATTATACCATTTTTTATTTTATTTTTGCAAATGTACCTTGTGTTTTTCTATTTTAATAGTTTGGAAATGAAATGCTAGATTTGGGATGCTCAATTTTAGTATTGGGTGTGCTTCGGACAATTTGTACCTATATTGATCCTTCATAGCTTGCACTTGGATTGAGTTGTTGGAAGGCATGAATTCTAGAATAGTGACATCACCAATTAATATCAAGTTGAGATGGCCGAGTTGGTCTAATGTGCCAGATTAAGGTTCTGGTCTGAAAGGGCGTGGGTCTATTTCAGGCCTATGCTTTTAGTCGCTACTACTTTGTATGGACCATATGGTTGAAGTTAAGTGCATGATTGCTCTTAGAGTATGGACCATATGGTTGAAGTTAAGTGCACGATTACTCTAATGGTTCTCATTTGATATTTAGTTTAGGATATATATGCATGATTCATAAATCACTGCGGTGTACTTCGTTACGCGTTTACATTAACTCATAGCCCATTAGGTTGAATCCTAAAATAATCTCAGTTCACTAAAACTATAAGCTAGCTAGTGGGAAGAAGCAAAAACATACGAAAGCGTAAGGCTGTCCATTTTAACCAAAAAATCATAACTGAATCGTAAACTAAATCGAACCAAACCATAAAAAACCAAAAATCATGAATAATGGTTTGGTTGCAGTTCAATTTTTAAGTAAACCATTTAATTTTGGTTTGGTTTTGGTTTATATATTCTATAACCAGCGATTAACCATAAAAACCGAACCATAATTGGTCGTACAAGTGTCAATCTCGTAAACGTTCACGTCTACCCACGTCTTCTTCTTTTAGCAAAATTGGAGTATGTGCTTTTTCTACCTAATCATATTTTATAACTTGTTCATATCTTAATAATAGGTTGTTTATAGGTTGTGATATTTTTTACCACGAAGACGACTTGCTGCCAAAAAAATGATGAAGACCGAAGATAGTTTTAAACTTTTAGTTTAGTATTATTTTGCTGAATTTTAAATTTTGAGGGATTGTAGTGTTAGATTTGATATTATATTACATGAAAGATAGGCAGGATGGTTACTCCGTCAAGTTGCCAACCTTTCATGATTTTTAGTTCAGGATGATCAGTTCGTCAAGCTCCAGCTCGTCTTATCGGACAAATTAACGTGTTTGACTAACAGGATGGATACCCCGACATATTATATTTGTTAGGTTCCAATTCTCTTTCCCGAGATATTATTTTCCCGGTTTTAGTTCCAAAAAGACATGTTTTACCTAAAAATCCATGCAACATACATGTGAAGCACAAACGGTATGAATAGTAGTAAAACCAGTAAAGGTGACGAAATCAAGTTTAAATGTGGATTTTTCACGAAAGAATACGTTCACATCAATACCCCCACCCACACTTAAAATTTTGTCGTCCCGAGAAATTAACAAAAACAAAATAAAGAGCATAACTACGAAATTAAATGCAGATAATACAAAATTAAAAGTTGAGGTAAATTCTTATGAGGAGTTCGGCCCCTCCCAAGGGGTTATCAGAACATAACGCCCATGAATATGAAATGTAAATGCAATGCAAATGTGTTAGCTCACGATGTGAGTGCACCATTGAACACCTTTAGGCCTCGCATAAAAGCCGGGTCGATTCCACATTGGCCAATATGAGTCAATTCAAAACAATTTCAGCTATGCAATTTAAACTAAAGTACAATTTATAGAGAATGAGAAATATCGATTTAAGATCGACTATAATAATAGTGAGCAATTATGGGAAAACTATTCAGCAGAAGGGAATCAAGTGTCCTAGGCAGTGTTGTAAATGACGGTCGTCATGGCCCCAAAAAACACACAGGCACCATGCCCTTGCGCCGTGGCGTTTTGACCGTTTTGAGCCGGGTTTGTATTGATTTTAGCTGATTTTGGACCAATTTGGGCCAGTTCTGTTCAAACTAATTATTTTTTTAGAAAAAGTTGAAAATATTATAACTTGTAGCATAATATGTATTTTTATTACATATGTAAATTAATTTATATTAAAAAAAATTAAAAATACAAAAATAGAAATCCGCCATGGCGCCGAAGGCCCTTGTCCGCCATCATAACGTTGTGCGACATCTACACACTTTGTCCTAAGTCCCTATGATTAAATCAATTTAGAAAGTATAATTAATTACAAAAGCACGTTGATGAATCATATGTCTACACAAACGTTGACTCCACCTCTTGGTGTTGGAGCTGTTCTTGAGTCGAAGTGTATTCTGATTCTCGTGAACCCGAAATAATTTGACTCCGCTAAAGATCAAAAATCAAGGGATAAGGTTTCGATGAGTTGAACTCCTTGATATGCGATATGTCCGTTACCCACCGACCCTCTCAGACTCGGCATCGCAACTCAGACAAGTCTTTAATGTTCGTCAACACCATCAAGTAATAATAGCACAAATCTTCAATCAACATGCAATAAAATCAATTATAACTTTATAAATCTAGCAAACCATAGTATATGACCTAACACCTATGATTACAAGATTTTAGCACATAATCATGAAAATCGATACAAGAAATAAAGGAGAAAATAGAAAATTCAAAACCCTAAATCCGCTAGGGTTGCAGATCATGAACAACCTGATTCTCCTCTTTCCCGGATGTTGCTTGAAGCTTAATTGAGGGTCTGGAGATGTCACGGTCGTGACATGCTGGTCGTGACCTGCTCTTCAATTTTGGCATATGCTCGTGCGATCCCTTTTTTTTCCTTTTTCCCCTCTGAACCTGCACACTTATACTCAAAATACCGTGAAGACATATATGACACTAAGATTGATAAATTACTACACTAGAAGGTAGAATAAACCTAAAGTGTAATAAAAAATGTATCTTAATCGTAGTATTGATGCAGCCGCATCAAAATGTCCTAATCTAGATTAACTTGATCTTATCATACAAAAGCTCAGAAAGATTCAATAATCCAGAAAGGCTCGATAGTTTACAAAGACTGAATAAATTAATAATTTTTTAAAATAAATGTATATTTTAAAAATATATTTTGTTTAGAATACTCAATCAAAAATATTTTAATTAAAAGAAGATAAAGAGAGCATTTTTGACAATTAAAAGAAAAGAGGGATATTTTGGTCAATTTAAAATAATTAACATCAAAATAAATCAAAAGCTAACATAGTTACTAACCGGGACGAAAAACAAAAGTTTAGATATTCACATAAGAAAAAAAATTAACAGTTAGGTGTAGTCACGTGGAAATCGTGAATAGTAGAAGTAGTTGTTTGTAATTTTCTCCATTTTTATATGTATTAATTCAATGATAAATTTAGTTTTATACTTTTACGTTTAACTAATTTTTAACCGTGAAAAGAAGACAGCTCCACGATAAATCTTTACGATGCGAATATACGATCACTCATTACGAAAGTGAGATACTACTATACCATTTTCTATTTTATTTTTGCAAATGTACCTTGTATTTTTCTATTTTATCAGTTTGGAAATGAAATGCTCGATTTGGGATGCTCAATTTGATTATTGGGTGTGCTTCGGACAATTTATATCTATTTTGATCCTCCACGGCATGCTCTTGCATTTGAAGAGTGAGTTGTTGAAAGACATTAATTGTTAAAAGGTGACATCAGAAGGATACATCAAGTTGAGATGGCCGAGTTGGTCTAAGGCGCCAGATTAAGGTTCTGGTCTGAAAGGACAACAATTCTGTTTTCATTCGCATTCTAGGCCCCATCGTGACCGAATTGCTTCAACCTCTTCTGCAACACTCGCATGTATCTTGAATACCGTGATTGGCCATAACTTCCTCAATGCTCTATCATCAAAAGAGCTGCTCTTTTTCTTCTTCTTTCTCTTATACCTACTCTTTGCCATAGGTGCTTCACACACCTCTTCCTTCATGACTCGCCCAAGGGCTTATCCTCAGCCTTTTCCCAGCTGCTACACTTTTTTAGGAGCTTTAATCTCCTCTTGCTCTATTACCAATACCCAGTGTTATGGATATCCCTGCGACCGGCGATATATCAGTTTTTGCAAACTTTTCGAGACGAAACGGCCGATATCAGTGAAA
>JAYMTP010002935.1:0-18252 GCA_036897365.1 Geranium brycei
AAATTAAAATAATATGATAAATGATTTATATTTGAAATGTCATAAAACTAAATTGATAAATAATAAATACTTGAAAACTCTTGCTCTCCCTCATATTAATAACTAATAAATGCATTTTTTATTTTAGTCTCAGAATGATTAAATTAAAACAAAACCTAATCCCTCTTTCTTTTCATGACAGCCACCTCTCCGCCTCTCTTCTCCGCTTCCACTTCCACGGCCCCGTCTCCGCCTCTAGACGTTGACTCTACCTCCCCACCTCGTCTGCACTCGCCTCCGGCTCCTCGCTCAGCCTCCGCACTCCGATTTGGTTCGCGAACTCATATACCCTCCTCCACGAACAAGCTGCGGAGGCCAGATCTTGCTTTGGCGAGGCCAAATCTGCTGGGTTTGACTGCAATTGGACCTCATTGACCACGATTGGACCGGTGTTGACCGAGTTGCTTCTCGTCTCGGTGAGGTTGAAAATCCCGGGTTCCGGCCGAGTCCCGACCAGTTTCCTAACACTGTTCCGAACCAACAGATTTATTTATCAGTATTCAATTCATTTCAAATAAGTCATATCTTGCTCAGCCCAATAAATAGAGAAGGGGTTATAATTAAAGCTACTAGTACAAAACCAAAATAATTGGTTATAATAGACATGAAAGAAGTAAATGAAATATGTTTTTTATACGTATGTTTAGAAAGCGTTTCTTGAGTTTCGTTTTGGAAAGAAAGATAGGACGATAAGCAAGAATACCAATTTGAAGAATAAGTTCAATTTAAGAAGAGAGTTCATCATCTTCTAATTATTTTATGTTTAGGAATAATTGCATAAACAGACAATATATTTTAGTCGTGTAAGAACAACTCTTACCTAACTCTCTAAATCTCAAACTTATTATCTATAATACTAAAATGTGAAAACTTTAATCTCTTCCAACTTCAACCGGTCTCTAAAATTATTTTAAACGTCACAACATAATTTATTAATATTTGGATAATAAAATGATTTTAAATATATTTTATTTTATTATAATATCTGATAAAATATTAGGATAAATAAATTAGTTTTAAGATTATAAATATTATATCTTTTTTTATAAGTACATATATATTACTTTTTGGTGTATGTTTAATGAATTTGATTTTAAATTCTATCATTTGTATTTTAATAAATAAATATATTAATATCTCGTTGACTATAGCTTTCATAGACATGTCAGCAGCAAAGAGCACATGATATCGGTACGCGTCGACCTATGCCAGGTCCACGTCACGTATGACGCAAAAAGAAATTCTTGGTGCCCACTTCCCGGTTCGGTCTAATTCAAAAAGAAAACGACAGTGCGTATTCAAGTCCCATCTCTTTTATCCGCCATACAAACGACTGGTCGTTTCTCTTCTTCCTCTCTATTCACATTTTCCATGGCATTTCTCTGGTTTATTACCTATGGTATGGTATGCTGCACTTGTATTTATGAAAAGATTTAATTATTTACATCACTGCAACTCGAAATTGCCCGCTGGATCATTTCGTCAAACAAACAAGCTATGATAACTCACGTGTCTCAATAATTCATTTTAACACTAAAATTGACATGCACTTGAAAACCTATTGGAGTTAATGTGTATTACAAACTCTGAAAATACTTACACTGAGTAACATTGTATTCTGTTGGTACCAATTCTGGGTTCAAATAAAAATGTGCCAAGGAACATTTGCTATTTGCAGTGATTTCAACCTTTCAGTGAATATTTCTTCCCTGTGAAAGCTTGGAATTTAGTTTCCTCCTCTTTCTGAGGTGCCTCTTTACTGCTCTTCTTTGGATCAACCTACATATTCATGAAACATCGACATATTAGTTCGAATCTGAATGACAAGTTGGCCAGGAAAATGGAGCTTCTAACACCAATGGGGGAGATCATACTTTAGGAATTTCTTTGGATGATTGGTTTGCATTTGAGCCAAATACAAGCTTTCCAGAAGCCTGACGTGAAGTAGACTCTGACGACTTTGAGCTATTTTTTGCACCATTAGTCTCTGGCTGGTGCTCTTTGGGTATTGAAGAGGAAGCCGGTGCAGCTGTTTCTGTTGACGATTTCCCATCCAGACGTTTTGCTGAACCTGTAAATGGGCTGAATCTAGGTACCTTTTTCGCATGCTCTTCTTCATCTACACAATTGAGAGAGTTCAGTATGTTGCCAACAACTACTTTATTTAATGCACAAACATGAAAATGCTGGTAAATGGTTATGGCATTGACGACTTCTATCTCTACTCAAATGTCAAGGGAAAATAGACCTTCTTTTGGGGGTGTCTTTCTTGTTAATGAAGAGGACACCGGTTTTTCAGGTTCTTTATAATCAAGGGGAGGAGCAAAGTCCACCTCACAATCTGTTTCAATAATGCTAACCGCAGAGGATGGTTTAGTTTCAACTATATCGATGTAGTACTTCTTGTTGTTATAAGCAACCATGATGGTGTCACCAGTTGTCAAACAAGAGTAATTCCTCAAGGTAGTCTCCAAGCTATAAGCAAGCATATACAGAAACAATCAAGGGAATGATTATAGACAGAAAATAATCTAGCTGATGCAGTAATTTGAAATAAAATACAAGCTGATCAACTAACATGGCTTTGGGATTGGAGACATCTAAGAAATCCGTAGTGTGGGGCTGCAGCTTCACGTATGTTCCCTTTGCTAGGCTGGCATTTTTCACTCGCACTACGTCTCCTTCTTGCAGGAGCATGTTCTCCATCATCTACAAGAGACAACAAAAGAGCACAAAAAACCTTTATAATGCAGAAAACAGAAAAAAATTCATGAGAATAAAACGACAGACAGCATACCCAGTACGGTAAGTATATAAGGCCTTCATCTGCAATGAATTCTAGAACCCCACAGTGAGTCACTGTTCCAGAAGGTGGATTACTGAGCTCAAATAACATTGGGTAGTCTATCTGCAAAGATGCTGAAGAAGAAAAGGTTTTAAATCTTAATTGATATTGCAACATCAACACAGGCTATATACTGACGTTCCTCCACTTTATTGCATTCCGAGGAACAAAAAGTACAAAGGTAAGATATGATTCTTACCAAGGCGATCTAGAGCTGAGGGAGGCATAATAACTGTAACCAACAAGCAAATTCTTAATTATACTGATATTTGCAACCAAAAATCGAACTAGAAGAAAAGAAATAACATACCTTTGTCACCCTTCTCCAGATGCGGCTGCAAGGGAATAATGAATACAAGTCAATGTGGATTAAATGTTCAAATATAATTTTAGAGGCTATCTAATACTTGAAAAATAAAAAAACACGAGTTACTAATGATATGAACAACCACCACAGTAAGGAAGAAAAATTAAGCCTACAAAACAAACACATGTCTCTGCAAAAGGTGCTTGACAAACAGGTTATTGAAGTATTGAGTTTACTGTGACCGTCCGTGAGCATCTATTTAAGGCAATGCTTGACAAAGTAAATTCAATTTGTCAGGGATAGTTCTCAAAACCTTTTCAATGAAAGAGACAGGGTAACAACGAAAACTTTGCTCAAATGTGGAATCTTGATATGGATAAGCCTGCAATAAGAAAATGAATAGCTTTACAATAATACAAGTACAAGATTAGGAATAAAATCCACACCATAGCAAACATGACAAGCAAGATAAATTATTTGAAGTAAAATTTGACCCCATAAACACTGATGCAAACAGTTGAATGAGTAAGTTAGGACACCGTGCCCATGACAACATAATCAAAGGCTAAAGTTATATCCTCTGATAAACGGTTTGTCAATATGAGCTGAGCATCCATATCAAATATGATCGGATATGCTTAAAACACGTAAGGGGCATGCTAGTTGTGTATTACATACAATTATACATATACATATTTAAAATTCTTCTGTCATAACACCCAATACACTGAGATTCACCAATTGCAAGGATACATAGACATTCTTTCGAAACTAACATTTGAAAGCATTAATATAAACCTCCATTATCTATTTTCAGGTTCCCTAACCTTTTAAAACACCACACAATCCTAAAAACTCTTCCAAATTCATAACTTTGCAAAGTTACTGAACCCAGACTGAAGACATGGCTGCAATTCAACTGTTTGTATGTGTCTGAGCACTGTTATGTTGATTGTTGCAATGAAACTGTTTCTATGTGTCACTTCCACACACAAATTATTCTCTTATAGAACTTATGTAGACGTATTATCCTTGTTTTCTGAATATTTCCCTATCGTATCTCACATTGTGTATCCGAATCCCCGAAACATAGCACCTATCTCCCAAATCATGAAAAGGGTCTCTCCCTCTCAATCAGTCTACCCTCAATTCAACAGATTGACAATTCAACAAACACATAGCAGGCACAAAATGGTGAACTGAAGGGTCATCAACGTACCATTGCTGGATCTCGACTAATCCACTAAATTACACTGCCACCAACTTCAATACAACTAATAATCTGCAGAAATTCACCATCGAAAAACAAAATCAGAATCAAAACCAGAAATCAACTTGTTCCTGAACAAAAAGCTTCACATTGATAGAATCTGATAAATTAAATTAAAAATCAAAGAAAAAAAGATCTTGCGTATCTTCACACACACCGAGAGTTTGATCGGAACCAGCGACCCAGGGCCTGACAAGTGGCGGTGACGCTGAAAATATCAAACGATTCAGATCGTCAATCTGGTTTCTTATAGACTGAGAGCGCGTGAACCGCACGCGATCCAGATCGTCGATAAGATTAACCCAACCCGTGGCGACTCATCATTGGTGATAAATCAAAAGCCCGTATCCGATCAGCCCAACTTCTCCGGCCCATTAAGGATAATTCGGTAATCTCCCATAAAAATTCACATCCGCGAGGAAGAAAGAACTCTTCTGCCCTAATTTTCTTTCCCGCAGAGAGGTTCTCTCCATCGCTTCAAAAGAGAGAACCAGAGATAGTTTCAGAGAGATCGTCTCTGGAAATTTTTATTACTCGAGCGTGAAGCTGAAGCTGAGAGCACATGATGGCTAAGCGCGAGCTCTCCACCACTTTGAAGAACCTGAAGGTGAAGCTATAACACAAAAATCTAATCTTTTCTCTGGAATTTGTTGCTGTTGCTTTGTTTTGGCTGCATATTTCGACGATTTACTTGAATATTTGAATTGGGTATCGCTTGTTTTATCTTGGGTGTTCATTGATTTTCGGTTTCATTCTCTGTTAATTGATGCGTGTACTTAAAGTTAGGCTTCTTGACAAGGGAACTCATATTAGGTGTTTATTATTTTATTTTGTATACATTAAAAACAGTTTATGCAAAGGGGAGTACAGAGAGAGAAGAAACCCGAGAAAGAAGAGGAGGAGGAGGTTAAGCCTGTTGGGAATTTCTTTTCCCCTGGTACAATTATTAGAAAATGGTAGTTTATCTGTTTATCCCGATTTTCAGTTATTTTGTTTCCATATTTTGTACCCAGCTGCTGAATCTTATTGTCCTGCATTGTTGTACTCTTTCAAAGAGAAATCATAGAATGTATCTGAATAGAGTGGAGTTATTTTCATTACAATACAATATAAGATTGCTACTTTGCTGTGTATGTTGTCTTTATTATGTGCATTACATATAGATCTATCACATTGAAGTTGCTTCTTTTATTTATTTTTCTCACTTGTTTTTGTTGGGCCACTTGGATGGCTTTCTTATATCTGCAATGCAGTGTAGTTGTAATGGAAGGGGATCCTCATCCAGGAGCTATAAAAGGCCGCATGTCATTTCAAAGTTTCAATCCATCTATTGATGTGAGTCGCAAGGTCAAATGACCTCAACGGTTCTCCAATCACTGTATTTTGTGTGCTTCTCTTCTGCTTTTTTCTCTCATGATAAAGTCTTGCCTTGTTAGAAATTGAATGGGGAAGCAACTGGCTTTAAAGAGACAGAGGCTACATCTTCTGACAATCAAAATGGAAGAGTTTCTTCTAGGTTAGTAGTTTGAGTTTTGGAGCCCTTATTTTTTTAATCTTGCACTTGGTTTACTTTTTAGGTCCTGCTAGAACATTTAGAATTTGTTTCTACTAATTGAACATTACTTAACTTTTTGCTGCTGCTGCCATGTTCTGTTATGCCCGTTATGCCTTGGAGTTATGTTGAGATAATGCAATAGGAATGTAAGGATTGTAAAAATTTATTGGCAGTATCTAGTATATAGATTAAATTACTAGTGATCTGAACTTACAACAAAACATGCATTTTGCTGCTGTTATCATGCTCTTGTCTATTGGTAAAGCTATTATGGAGATATGTATGCTTAAACTCAGTCCAAATATTTGTTTTATCTTGACTAGTATAGATGCACGTAAGCATCCTAATACTAACGGTTAGTTATCTGATATAATATGAGAAAGATTACAAAGACTCATACTTGAGCAGCTAAAGCCCAAAACACATAAATGGACTTTGTCCCGATATTTCAAACTCGCTGTTGTATAACGTATAACTCTTTTTCAACATTGTTACAGGGAAACTCGGAGCTCTCAGGATGAAGCAGAGTGCTCAAATATCGACAAAATGAATTGTGACGAGGCCAATATAGATCTTAAAAGGAAACAGGCCGAAATAGTAGCTGAAGCACATTGTCCCAGTAAATCACCAAAGTACAGTCATGGTAATCAACAGCCATCACCAAATAACACCAAAAGCTCTCTCAAGAAGAAGCACAATAGACCCGATTGGAATGCTTTAAGAAAACCTAGAGGATGAAAATATTTGATTGAAACTGTTGAGTGTTGATAGGCTGACTGCCTCCAAGTTGTATGCTTTCTTGTCCCAAAATTTGTCCTGTAACTTTGCCATATGATCAAGGCATTCACTTTAGCAAGCATTTTACAAGTGCTTTATTTAGATGCAACTTTGCCATGCTATTTATTTTTCTACTTTTTAAGTGTAAAAGACCTCTCTATTGTTAGCATGGAGTTACAATTTAATCATAGAATGAGGTTTTGTATTCAGAATATTGAATTTGGTGATTTGGAAATTCTCTCCCTGTATATATAATTGATTCCTTATCTCTCCAACAACAATGGGTCACTGTGATCTTGGTACTTCATTGAATCCCAGCAGATGAGACAATTTTGGCTATGAAATAAAGATTACACATTGCTGCTCTTTTACAGTACAAAATAATTCGTCTTTGAAGATAAACTCAAATGCAAATGCTTCTCATCAGCTACTCCTATTGCATTATGCAGGTCTCCAACATGAAATGGCATAGATCAAGCGACCCTTCCAACCCTGCAACATCCACTGCCCATCCTCATGCATTACAAAATCCTTATGATAACCTGATCTCACCTTCTCCTTGATGAAATTGAACACCTCCTGATCTACCGGCAACGCCCTCAACCCGGCCCTCGCGTTCCTGATCTGCCACTGCTTGTATGTCTCCGGCCTCTCCACCCTCTCCGACCCCTCGCACGCTATCACATTCAGCGCATCCCTTGCAAATATCTCCCTCTCAAACAGCATCCTCTTCTCCTCCTCCCTCGGTATGTTCACCTCAAACATATCAAACAGCGTCGAGTAGTGGAACAACGCCTCCTTGAACCTAGTCACAAAGAATGGAGCATTGAAAGTCCCATTCAGCGTCCCCATGACAAAAAGATCCGGCTTGATGCTCCTGATCAAGCTCAGAACAGTGTCCCTCGGACTGCTGGCAGATACTGTTTCATCGGGTACGTTCTTCAAACGATACAAACAGTTGACAACAACCATCTCATCCTCGTCCCTGTCGATCTTGAGATCATCTAGAGTTATGGTCTCCCATTTTTTAGCCACCGCGTGGTACTCAAAAGGGACACCGAATCTGTTGCAGTAGTTCTCCAACCTCCTCCCCGTCTCCTCAACCCTCTCTGCAGGACGGAAACCAGGCTGTGGGAGCTCGACCCCAGTAATGCGGAGCTTGGGGGTTCCACCCTCCCTATTGGAGAGGGCCTTGATGAGGCAGGGCCATTGGAAGCCATAGAGGATGCCAAAATCAATTATGTGAAGCCTCGTGGCCTTCGCAGCCTGCTTGAAGATGATCTTATTTATGTAGGTGTTGGACATGATCTTGAAAGGGCAGGCTTTGATGTAGACCTGGTAAGCTTTCAGCATATCAGCAGCCGATGCCTTGTTGCTGACGTGAAGGGAATAGGCGGGAGTCGTGGCTCCGACCAGGCGCGCCTCCAGGGCGTTGGCTAAGTAATGAGCGGTCCTCTGCATCCCATTCCCATAAGGCGAAGAGTGTTGCCTTATCTGCCTCAGGAGATCGTTCGTAGCTCTCTGGTCATGTGTTGCAACAGATTGTGAGCATTGAATCAGCAAAGTCCAAAGATCCACTACCTCTCCATCTCCATCTCCATCTCCTCCCCTTTTCTTGGCGCCTCCATTTTTCTTGCCTGCTCGCCTTCTCCTCCCGCTTGATCTCTTATCATCGATTTTGGACGGAGGAGGCTCTTGGTTTGAGCACTGGTCTACTTCGCACAGCAACACATTGTCCAGCAGCTGAGGGTCAAATTCCTCGGGAGGAGCCGAAAAAGCGGATTGCTTGTTGCTCCTCCCTTCAAGGCCATCATCTTCCTCCTCTCGCTGATGGGTTTTCTTGGTTGACTCATCCGGCGACAGATCAGGGTTTAGTGGAGGATTGATCGGAAATTCCCATTCTTGAAATTGATTCAGACAAGGGAGACGATTCTGAGGGTAGTCCTGTCCGAGGACTTGGTATAGGGATTTTTCAGCGGCTTGGAGGGCGAGACAGTCCAGTAACATACAGGGCTTGTCCTCCAAGCTTTCTTCTTCCATGAGCATGTCACCTATGAACTTGAGGATTGTGCTGTCGTCGGAGGAGTACTCGCCCTCCGAGCTCCCGCCCGGCGACGGAGCAGAGGCAGAGTCGTCGGAAGGCAATGGATTGATTGCTGGAAAAGACCAGAAATCATCGGTGTCGATGAAAAACCCGTTGTTGTTACCGACAAGATTCTGATTTGAAGAAGCCAGAATTGCGTCCATGGAGTAGGATGGGAATTCTTGGAGAAGGGTATCCATTTGATGAGTGAGAGTTGAACAAGAGTGGCTGTTTGGTTTCTGAGAAAGATTTTGGTTCCTTTATTTTCAAGGTTGAGACTTGAGTTGAGACAAGTGAAGCTTCTTGGCAAGGACCATCCACTTTTAGTGAGACAAAGTCAGCCTCCCATCATTGGTCAATGATTCACCACTTCACCATTACTTCCTCTCACTCACTATCATTTCAATTGAAGCTATGTTCTGAATAAGACTGCTCATGGGACCGGTTCAAAATGGAACCGATGAATTCGGATGTATGAAAATCAAAATTGGAACCAATTGGTTTGTTTATCCGGTTTGTTTTTTCTTATACAAATTTCATAATGAAAATTGATAACTTTAAATAAGCTATATGTTCATACAGATCCGTTTTTGGTTCAACTTAAATTTTTATTGATTTTAATTTTATAATTGAAACTAGTTTTGATTATATTTTAAATGGAATCAAATTGATTTGGTTCAACCTAAATCATGAATGTCTTCTCTGCTCAGCAGCAAATCAAGATCAATCAAATTATGAACCTTTTTGGTGATCAAATGAAAACTTACAGTACTAAAACAACAGAAAAGATAAGCTATGACGACTACATATGTATACAAGACTAGGACATGACCATGGTTGACAAAACCCAATAACAATGCAACAATTTGCAAGTATTTATCATGTGCAATCCTATATAATCAAACTTACTGTAACATATCAGCATGATAATGTACATAGTTGAAAAAGTCTTAACATAATTATCATAATCAAGTGATATGTTAATGAAATAATATTATTACATAATAAGAGCGAAGTCATGATGACAACAATATAAAAAATCAATTTTATAGTGTATCATGGATTAAAAAGAAACTGTGTAGGTCCTTTCCTTGATAGTTAATGTTGCTGGTTTTGTGTTCAGGACCAGATTCATCCTCTCTTCGTTTTAAAATATTATGGATGCTTCCCCTCACCTGCAGTTCCTTGACAGTATGTTGATCTCAGATTGGGTCCCATGATTTAATAATAATAATAATAATAATAATAATAATAATAATGACAGGTTAATCAGATTTTGGTATCCACAGACTCTACAGAATATGTGTTAAACACTTACTTATATATCTATTATTAATAAGATTGGTGCACCCACTTGGTATCTTCATCATTCACAAAATATTTGTATTTGGCCCTACACATCTCAATGAGCTCCACTCACTCCACCGTGGGCTCCTTTACCTGAATTTGAGAGTTATTCGGCTCAAAACTTAGAGATGAAAGACTTTAAAATATTTGTCTAACATCAATGAAGTGGTAATTCACGTTCTTTTAAAGTGAAATAACACTTTAAACGATTCTCTCTTGCGTACCAGAAAGACAACTTATACATTGTCAAATAGTTTGCATGAGACGTTATGTGTGTGATTTGACATGTGAGGTCACATTTATGATCATCATCTATTATATTCGGATGTCTTATTATGTGAAAGTCTCAAAATATTTATCAACCGATGATATAATATAACTCACATTATATTAGAACTTGACTTATCCTTTGGTCACACTATTTTGTGTCATCTTTTTATTAAGTAAATATTCACCATTATTATAATGTGAATCCCTTAATTTAACATGCATGCGAGAAAGGATGTCAACGTCCGCCATAGAAAAAAAATTGAACTTTTGCATCACTCGATCAATATTTTGATCCCTCGTCCACCTAATTGCTCGAGTTTTAGATGGATCAATATGATATTTCAAACCTCCCCGTCATGGTATTATCAGGCCTCTCAAGTCTCTCAACCATCTTTTAATCTTTTCACTGAAAAGTATTTGCATCAAATCACACAATTTAGAGAGTTGGATCCATGAATCTTGGAACCTAGTGACAAAATCAGATGAGTCAACTGTAGGACATGGCAACAAAATTGCAATGTAAAGAGTACTTGCTTAATTGATTCCATAATCTTCATCCTGCAACTTGATATACAAGAAATGTCATTTTCCCAGATTATTACAATGGGGCAATAACGCAGAAAAAAACAACTCAAAATTAAAATAGCGAAAAATATTCTTTTTAAAAAAAACACAAGACAGTCTTTTCTCTCTTAAAAATTCATATTTGTCCAGAAATTTTCTAAAACAATATAATTTTAAATTACTTTTTGGATTTTGAATTTAAAAGACAAACTCACCGCATATTTACTTTTACAATTTTCCATTAAATTATTGTAGCTTGACTCAGCAATGAATATTCAAAACAGAACTGGTTGTCTCATTGCGGATGAGTTTCTGCAAAAAAACATGCAGAAGCAAGCAAATGCTTTGAGATTACCAAATAGAAACACTGTTGCAAGTATCTTATACCAAGTTTATTGCTATGCTAGTCTACAACACCAAACTTGAATGAGAAAATAAAACAAAAGCATAACATGGATATATACAACCAACCAGAGAAGCACCAATACAGCATGATGGAATTCAAAGGTTCTAAATCTCATTAATCATTAATATACACATCTGATAAGCATGCACAGCTTAGCCCAAGCTTCAAGTCCAAAACTGTACCAGAAACCTTCAACCGAACCAATTAGCATACTGAAGATGTTAGATATTATATACCCAATGCCATGTCAAAATATTGCATGGTTCAGTCCTCTCAAAGATTCAAATCTCCAGCCAGCAACAAAGTTTGAATTGATGTATGTTTTCTCAGACTTGGAAGGTTAGTATCTGATTATTCAGTTCACCAATAACAAACAGAATAATCAAGTTTACATTCAGTAAAAAAGTGCGTGGATTTATTTAATACTGTAATTCTATTTCTCATATAATATCAAGGAGCTTAAACAAAGCTAAATGCCTACATGGCCAGTATGATAAGTAAGGAAAAGCAATTACGGTATGTCATTAAGAAAAGACTACTATATGGGTCATTAACGAAAGCAAGCAGCAGCTTCATCTCACCAGATAATTTTGCCCGGGGATGGGAAATTCCACATCAGTTTCATTGCCAGAGAACAAAACATGTATCAAACATGATGAATCATAACATAACCAAATAGCCTTCCTCTACCATTCAGCAACCAAGCTTGTAAAAATCCTCCAGTGCCTTCTGTGTTTCTCTGTGAGCCAAGAACCAACAAAAGTTAGCTCCTATACATACCCACTGGGTGATAATCGGATAATTAACCAGAACCAACTCATATATTTTCAAAGAATGACATTAACACCTACACACAACCAACTTGTATAGTTTCAAAGAATGACACTAACACCTACGCAGAACCAACTCGTATATTTTCAAAGAATGATATTAACACCTACACAGAACCAACACGTATATTTCCAAAGAATGAGACTGACGCCTACACAGAACCAACTCATATATTTTCAAAGAATGGCACTAACACCTACAAAGAACCACCATATACATATATGCACAGATACATCCGCAACTTTCTGAGAAAGAATAAAGTTTAACATGAAAAGTGAGGGAAAATACCTTTGTGGATCCTAGAATGCATATTCTACAAAAAAATATTACATCTTCAGCTACGAAACATGTCTCTTGTTACTCCTGCGCTGGAACCCAACAAGACGAAGCATATAGAATCCGTCCCTTCCACCCCTGCATCATCCAGTTGCTGCCTTCATCAAGCACAAAATCCTTGTGGTATCCATATAACTTTAGCTTAGCCCTGAACAATTTCAGGAGGTCCTGATCCAGCTCCAGCTGCCTCAACCCAGCAATCGTTTTTCGGACCTGCCACTGCTTGTATGTCTCGGGTCTCTCTATCCTCTCGGCTCCCTCGCATGATATAACATTCATAGCCTCCCGGCCAAACAGCTCCCTCTCAAACAACAGCCTCCCTTGATCTTCACGAGATATGGTAGAGTCAAACATATCATATAGTGCTGAATGGTGGAATAGTGCCTCCCGAAAACGTGTGATAAAAAAGGGGGAGTTGTAGGATCCAGTGACAATAGAATGGATGAAAACTTCTGGGTTCATCTCCTTGATTAAGTTGAGGAGTGCATCCCGGGGACTGTCCGCCTCAACTGTCTCATCAAATAGGTTCTGTGACCGAAACAGGCAGTTCACAATAAGGGTGTCATTTTTATCAATCTTGAGCTCCTCAAGTTGAATAGTTTCCCAATTCTGAGATGCAATGGCATTATACTCAAATGGAACCTTGAAGCGCTCACAATAGTTTGCCAGGCGATGACCTGCAACCTCAATTCCTTCCGTAGGACGAAAACCAGGTTGGGGAAGGTCAATTCCTGTAATGCGTAGCTTGGGAGGTCCACGTCCACCAGTTCGTTCTGCAAGATGTTGAATAAGACTTGGCCATTGGAAACCATATCCTATACCAAAATCTACGATATGAATAATTGTCGCTTTGTCAGCCAATTTCAGAATTGTTTTAAATGCAAAGCCGATAGCAAACTTCTTGAATGGGCACGTTGAAAGATAAAGATGATATGCTTTCAACACATCAACAACTGATGTCCTTTTGGAAGCTAAACTATTATGAAAACTTTGGGCTGCGGTTCCAGTGCCAGCCAAGCGTGCCTCTAAGCCATTGGCAAAATAATGAGCCAACCTTTGAGATCCGTCGCCTGACGGAGAAGAGTGTTGCCTAATTTGCTTTAGTAGTTCATTAGCGGTCCTGCGGTCATTAGAAGAAACTGCTTGTGCACAGAGCATCAACAGACTCCTCAAATCAACAACTTCCACCTTCTTTCCTTGTTTTTTAGCACGTCTTTTACCACCTTTAGATCCGGGCGGCTGCAAGTTCTTGTTTCCTTCATTCTTTAATGTGACCTCATTATAATATGGAGGCTTATCAACTTTTCCGTGAAAAAGTAACACTTCGTCGAACATTTCTGATAACCCACTCTCATCTGCATAAACTGCAGATTGTTTGTTACTCCTGCCTTCAACTAAATCTTCATCCTCCCGTTCATGATTCTTCCCACTCCTTGATTCAGTATACAAGTTCTCCCTGTCGTTCTTCACCTCCCGATTCGATGCTGAAGGGAATCTGTTGCTTTCGGGATCAGAGATGAATTGGCTTCCACTAGGAAGAAACTTCCTAGCTTCCTCTAACCCTCTCTGAAACTGCAACATGGATTCTTTTTCACTGAATATATTCTGAACCACAAACTCATCAATGGAAGATCCCACCAAGCTGTTTGGAAGGTCGACAGATAACCGTGAACTGGACTGGACGGGTGGAGGGGTTTGCAATGGAGAGGAAACAAAGCCTTCGAGCCACTGATGATCGGTTGAGTTGCTCGTGCTATTGCTACTAGTAGTAGGACCACCACTCCCATAATCAACCCCGCTTCCAGAAAAGATGTCATCCAAGCTCAGGTAATCGACATCAAGTGAAGATGGATGATTCATTTCAAGAACCTCGTTCAGTGACTTCTCGGTTGCTTGAAGAGCCGAGGAGTCCTGGACCAAAAGAGGGTTCTCATCAGCACCCTCTTCCATAAGCATCTCGCTAATGTACTTAAGGATCGGATCCGAATCACTGTCATTGGAGAGGGGTGGAGAATCAGCTGACCCTACCTCTGGACTGAGGGTCCAAGTTAGGGCAAATGGGTCTAATTCTGGGCTCCAGCTAATGGAAGAAACCAAGGCACTAGGGCTGTTATCATATGGAACTTCCATAGGAGGTTCCAGAGAATCAAGATTTAGATTAGGGTTTGACCCATTTGTGGTGGTATATGGGTTTTGACCGGAATTGGGTAAGAAAAACTCGTCATCAAATTCGAAATCAGAGAAACCATTGATGATTGGGTCCATTGACACGCCCACAGAACTCAATACCTCAAAGAGAGTGCTAAAATTGGAGGACCCAACAAAGAATATAAAACCTACAAGATTAGTAATTGACTAAATCAGCAACATGAACCCAGAAATGGGTAAAGAAACAAGCTTTACCGAGTATGCAAGAGGAGCAAATGTTGAAAGAAACAACACCAAGTAAAGAGTAAAGTACAAACATGGGCGTACCAGGTATGTTCAAAACTTGGAAGATGAAGACCAGAAGCTGATTTTAGAGAGAGAACAGAATTTGACACTTTGAAAAGCCAAGCGAGGAACGTTTCTTGTCTCCACTTATAGAAGAAACAAAAACGGTAACCTTCAACAGAGTCAACAAGTTTCTTGGTTGGAGTTCCTATTGTGGAGATAATTCCTTCTCAAGATTAAATGGCACTTTATTGCACAAAGTATTCCGAGCGAATTCCAAGTAACTATTTAATTTTTTTACTTTATTAAAATTTATTAGTAGGGGTGTAAACTAACTGAGCCAGGCTTTATTTTGACGGGACTCAGCTCGACTCGTAAAAAAAGTGTTCGACTTGAGCTCGGCTCAAGCTCGAACAAGCTTATACAACTAAGCTTGAGTCGGCTCGAAATAAAATAAAAGGATAATGACACTTTGTTACACCTAACTATAGCAAAGTGACACTTTCATACCCTAACTATTTTTCTCTCTTTTTTAGTACCCTAAGAGCATTTCCAATGTGGCTCCTACAATAGCTAAATGGAAAATGGACTCCAATGGAGCTCCCTGCATGACTCCCTACAATAGGGAGCTCCTCACATTCTCTCTCATACTATTTTATTACTTTTTAGTCTATTTTATCTCACTTTACTCTCTCTCCTACCAACTTTTTATTATTAAAAGGTAAGAAATATTATTAAATTAATATATGTAGCTTAAATATAGAGAGTATGGTTGAAGTTAAACATGAAAAAGTGACTATCTACCATAATTCCAATGCAAATCAATCCCTATATTATTTTTAAAATAGGGAGCACTATTGAAGATGCTCTGACAATTTTTTTGTGACAATATATGGTAAAATGGCTAAAATGCCCTCCAATGTCTTTTAAATTTTCAAAAAGTACCAATGAACAATGAACCGGTTCAAATAAAAAATTAGAATTGAACCGGTTCAATTCTGGTTTTAAATTGTGCTAAAAAGACCAAATTACTCCTAAATGTGTTTTAAATTTTCAAACATATACCCTTACCTTTGACTCTCCTCTTTCTCTCACCTCTCCTTCTCCGACCTTCCTGTCGCCGACGAAGCCCCCAATCTCCAGCGAGGCTCGCCGGCGACATCCTTAAGCTATTTTGGTGCCATTTTTGTCGAGGTTGAAGTTTACCGTCGAGTAGGGAAGCTTGATTTTGGAGTTTCGGACCTCCTGCAACTTCTTTGCTCTGGTTATTTTTTCGGTGGCCGGAGTTGCAGGTAGTGTTTGATTTGGGTATGGTGGTCGATTCGAAGAGGCACGAGTAAGGGTGGGTGGACAGCAACTGGCCAGTTGGGTCTTCTTACTTGAATCCAGATCTGGAATGGTGCGGGGCTTTCGATGGTGGTGGAATCGACGACGGAGGAGGAGGCTGGAGGGTGAGGGTTTTTCGTTGTGGGAATAATCAGAGCGGCCATGGGCGATTCAGTCCTAACCTTCATGTTGGTGTTCAACGTCTCGTCTCTGAGCGTCTTCACTACCATAATTGTCGCCGCCCTCGGCGTTGCGACGTTGTCAACCGATCCCTAACTGGTCTCTTCATCACAACCGTCCTCGCCACCATCCGATCTTCAGCGTGATCGGAGATCTGATGGGAGGGGCCAACTTCAACCCCTCCGCCACCGTCAGTCTCTACGCCACCAGCCTTAAGCCAGACTCCTCCCTCCTCTCGATGGTCGTCCGATTCCTGGACCAGGTGGCCGGAGGGATTCTGGATGCGAAGGTGGTTTCTTAGCTCATGCTGGAGCAGTACAAGTTCATGCTCAGAGAAGAACGATGGTGATGGTGGTGGTGGTGAAGAAGAGAGATGGGGTGAGAAGAGAGGTTAAAGGAGGGTAGAGTAGTCATATCAACATTTGTTTTGAAATGACTATTATGTCCTTAATTTTAATTTTAGATTTGAGGGTATAATTGTAATTGCATCTTAACTATAAACCAAATTGAACTAGAGATAAACCAAATAGAATTGGTTCAATTATGATTTCTTAAACCATGAGTATTTTAGGTATATTAGGCATTTAAGAGGTAGGTTGTCACAAAAAAATTTGTTAGGGTACTAAAAAGAGAGAAAAGTAGTTAAAGTATGAAAGTGTCATTTCGCTATAATTAAGTGTAACAAAGTGTGATTATCCCTTTAAAAATTGAAAACACATACATAGATATTTTAGTTTTTCTAACATAGATTAACGGAATTACTAACCGTGACGACTTTCAAAAAGTTATGTCTAAAGAGAAAAAATGTTAAGTATAATTCAATGCAAAACAACTAACTTTAAGTGTAGTGATATGACGTTTTTCCAATATTATCTAATCTGAATCAAACCAATTTCCTTATGTAGCATCCCTAACCTAACTAGTTGATACTATCATCTATTTTGAACCGAACCAATTTACTTGTGTAACATCCCTAACTGGTGGTTTGATAGATAGCCTAAACCGAGTGATCCGATCCGGTTAAATTTTCTGGTTTATGCCCAAATCAGAGCAAGCCAAGGCTAGCTCATCGGAGTCAGCTTCATAAATCATGTCTACAAAACAAAGGGGGGGTGTATTCAATTAGAATTTTAATAGATTTGAAAAGTCTTTCCAAGTCTTGTGGTATTCAATCATGACTTTAAAAATACTTTTAAACTCTTGTGGTATTCAATCACGACTTTAAAAATACTTTTTAAATTTAATGGTATTGGAAAAGTCAGTAACTTTTGAGAGATTTTAATAAATGGATGACTTCAGATGATTTTGAGAGACTTGGTACACATAACAAACTCTTTTAGAAATATAATTTTCAACCATGAGATTTAAAATCATTCCATTAAAATAATTAAAACTCTTTATAAGTCTATAAGATTATAAGAATACACTTTTAATCATTTAAAATCGTAAACAAACGAATACACTCCTCAAAACCTAGCCTCTTCCTCTCATTGTCATCAACACACAAAGAGAGCCAATCATTGCCATCACCAGAATCAGACGCAAACCTAACAATTCGTCAGCGAAATCTAGAGCTGCTAGGGTTTCAGAGAGAGGTCGGAGATGGGGAAGAAGAGGAAATCCATAGCGAGCAGCCTCGACGAGGTCGATCGGACCATGTACGCCTCCTTCTGCAGCGGCGCC
>JAYMTP010002936.1:0-18250 GCA_036897365.1 Geranium brycei
GGGTGGGTTGAAGGATACGTAGGAAGGAGGTGAGGGGGGGAATGAATGGTGGGGCCATAGGCCATTGGTATCTTTTTTGTCAATGATGTCATCAGTCTTATTGTATGAGCTGTTATTGGAATGACATATTTTTTTAAAATTACAGGCTTGAAATACATAATTATATATTTTAAATCCGTAATTTTTTCAAATTATGAAATAAAAAATAAATCTAAAATAGTATTAATCTGAGTTCGAAAAGTAAATAAATTATTAAAGAGTAATTTCATAAACATTCACGGTATAGACCAATATCAATGGGATGATGATGAATGATAAGTTGCTATAAATATAAAGTTGATTCCACAATTACAAGTAGCTAATAAGCTGTATTATCTACGCATATAATTTTAGTTAGCAAAATTTAGTTATATTTTTACTGGACTACACACAGTCATATTAAACATAAATTTTAATTGACTGCATAAATTGAAAAATGTTAAGGAAAGTGAATATACACACATTTTAAAATAAATATTACGAAATATAATTTATGAATAGGAATTGTAATTTCTCTACACTAAATTAATTTATTAATTGTTTTGTCATTTAATATTCACTTAAATGATGTATCTAATACTCAATATACAATCACGGGTATAAAACACAAACGACACCGTATAATGTGTGAGCAAAAACGACACTATTTGTGTGTGAGAGAAGGAAATAGGCGAAGCAGAGATAAAACGACTTGTCGTTTACACCCACCCTGCGTCTCCGACTCTCTTCTATCACAGTGCAGAGACAATTGTAGCTCTGGTTATAGAAGCAGATACATATACATCACATTCACACCCATATCCTGGGCGATTCCTACACTGCTCTGCTCGATTCCTTCAACGATCGCATATTCTTGTAATCTACACAGATCGATCTACAGGTCTCTGAAGCACTTAACCAGCATAAGATGAGAGTAGCTTTCATTTTCATCTCTCTGGTTCTGGGTCTTCTCTGCATTGCTAGATCGGCCTCTCCTGCCACCCCAACAGACCCATTTCTCGGAATCGCTCCTAAAGGTCAGATCATGTGTTTATCGATTGGAATTTGGAACTTTTGTTTAATTTTGTTGAAAATTTGAAATGTGACTTTTTTTGATGCCCAGATGAGAAATATTACCGATCATCGGATACGATTTCTTGCAGAGATGGGTCGAAGAAATTCACCAGAGATCAGCTCAACGATGACTTCTGCGACTGTCCTGATGCCACTGACGAGCCAGGTTTTTTTTTTGAATTTTCTTGGATCATTGAGTTGAATTGTGTGTTATGGTTCAGTGAGCTGTTATGTTCTTATTTGAGAAATTTAAGTTTTCCATTTTTAGTCTCTGGCATTGCATATTTGCCCATAAGTCTAGGAAGTGAATTTAATTCCTCTATTGGGTTTGGCTCGAAAGGTTGCGTTTTTACTTTACTGTGAACACTGCTTGGATTTTAGTTGTGGGATTTCATTTTGGGTTGTTAAATCTTCGTGTGGTTAATTCTAGTTTGTTTACTGAAGTCAGTTTTGTTGGGTTTTTGTTTACTCAATTGTGGAATGGGAGTTGTTTGCATTAACCTTTTTCCTATCATGTGCGATTATCTCTTCGGTTAAGTTGATTGTGCTCTTTGCTTATTGCAGGAACATCCGCATGTCCACGTGGAAAATTCTACTGCAGAAATGCGGGACATGCTCCGATGTTTATATTTTCTTCTAGGATCAATGATGGTATATGTGGTAAGTGTAATTTAAAAGTTTCTTCCTTTTTTGTACTATGCAATTAGAGTTGTTATGGCTATCATTTTGTTGAAATCCAATTGCAATGAGCAACGAGAACTCTGAAAACTTTGTTCTGTGATGGGAATCGTCCAATACTTTTAACACATAGGTTTGGATATTTCAAAGGCGCAGTATGATAACACCAATATATGCATGGCCTGTACGATTAGTGTAAAATATTAAGATGACTTTCAAAAGCCATTGAACTCTATAATTGAACCCTCTAAATTTACAGATGTTGGGTTGGAGTGAGAGAATCAATGCCTAAGTCATAGGATGATTCATCGTGATAAAATCATTTGTTTTACTTACTCGAAATCTATCATGAAGGACATAGAAGGAGAGTTTTCCTTTAGACAAGCATGCCATTTAGCAAGGTTTAGATAGTAGCTATAGTCAAAGAATAGTTGGGCAAATTGGCTTGTCCTCTGTCTTCATTTTTATGTGTTTTGGTCCTTTGTTGCCATCTTCGTCTACTGCTATATTTGTGGCATTTGATCATGATGTGCAGATTGCTGCGATGGAAGTGATGAGTATGACGGTGCGGTGAAGTGCGTAAATACTTGTTGGGAGGCTGGAAAAGTGGCTAGGGAGAGGTTGATGGCAAAGATTGCCACATATCAGGAGGGTGTGAACATACGAAGACAGGATATTGAACAAGCAAAGGTAACTATGGCCAATGATGAGGCAGAACTATCAAAGCTGAAAAGTGAGGTGAAAATATTGAAAGGGATTGTCGAGGAGCTTAAAGGTATAGTCTCTTTCCCCCTGAAGTATGCTCTCCTTTCTTCATGAACATTGCTCTATTTGAACTATGTTTGGTTGGCATTGTTGTTAATATGTTATTATCCTTTCATTTAGCCCAAGTATCCAACCATTGGGTTTCATATATTAACGGGAACAAATGCTAACCAAATAGGGATTATGTTTGTTCATGAATATATTTTTCTAATCAGTGAGACTAAATTTGTGGAGAACTGAAACCCAGGTGACGGCATATGAACATCATCCACATATATTAATCAAGTATTGTATATGTTAGGTATTTTCATGTTATATATTCTTTTTATTGGGTAGATTTTTGATGAAATGATTGACTGTTTAAAGATTGTTTGCTGCCGGTCTCTGAGTATTCTTCTCTCTTCATTTCTTCCGGTTTTCATGTCTTTGCTCTATTTTCTTGCACATGATTCTTAACCTCCCAGTTTTCCTTTCTTTGTCTTTTATTTCTTTGCATTTTAACTTGCCCTGCATGAAAATCCCTCATGAAGAGATCCCCATGTATATGTATGTGTATGGATACATGAGATTTTTATTAGCAATTGTTCTTTTTCTCGATTAACCTTGTAGATCGCAAAGAGCAAATAGAAAAGGCAGAAGAGAAAGAACGTCTGCAGAAAGAAAAGGAGGAGAAGGAAAAGAAAGAAGCCGAGGATAAAGTCAACCCCAAGGAAGCTGAGCAAGGGAAAACTGAAGCAGAGGAGAAAGCTGACAGTAAAGACAATCCAGTGGAAAGTACAATCGATGATGAGATTGGGATTGTAGAAGATTCTCTCCTGGATCAGGTTGGTCTTGTAGTGGTTTTATTTTTGCACACTCAACCTCAGACTAAAAATATCCGTTTATTTATTTTAACCATGTTAGTCTGCTGTATCGCCTTCATCTGGTGCTCTTTGGAAATTGAGATATGTCACTGACACACTCACTATTAATATTTATTTGTTAGTTTCTGGGAACATGGGGGATGATATAACTTATATATGCATGGTGTGTGGTTTCATTTTAAAAATAAATGTGATTATTGTTTAATATTGCATTTTTTATCATTCAAACGGGCTCTCCTCCCGTCACCCTTCCCCCTCAAACTTTCTTTTGTGTTCAACTGTGAAGACTCGAAGATGTGGTTTCTTTTCTCAATGCCCATAGTTTATCATCAGACCGTTGAACTTTATATTTTCTTTCCAATATGAAATAACTAGGAGTTCTTTAAGTACCCTAGTCTGGTCATTTTTCCTTGTAAATCATTCACTGCTTTCCATTTATCTAAACTTTTAAGCTTCTATCGTGGATTTGTATAGTAGTTCCATTTATGGTGCATTCACATATCTGGAACGACATGTATGTTTAAGGACATGCCTTTTTGTAGATCATAGTAGTGTTGCAAACAGTTCCAATTTCTCTAGATCTCATGTTAAAAAAATCTTATAGGATGCAGGGGAAAATAGTTATGACAACTTAAAGATTTCTATCAGGCATTATTATATTATCATATTTTATCCACAAAATAGCTCTACTGCAATAGCGTTCCGAGAGCCAGATAAAATAGACAATGACCTGTTTGTTGACATACTTGTAAATACAGCATGCAGCAACAGGCGATGAAAATACTGTTCTGTCAGAAGAAAGGAAAGAAGACTCTGCAGTAGAATCCAAACTCGATCATGGTTCTGAAAGCAAAGACAAGGGGCCACCAGATGAAATAAAAAAGGTGGTACCTTTTTCTATTTCTCAGTTCTATTGAGTGGAGATTTTTGTAACCCTTATTGTATTTATGTTCTTTCTAACAAAGTCCATTTGAATAAAATTATTTACTGAAATTAGGGTTAACATTTTGAGGTATATTTACCTAGAAAAACATATCCTTGTTAAAGCACTTGGGTAAAATCTTGAATATCACAGTACTTCTGAGGACTGTTATCAATGAGTGCTAGCATTAATTGATTAGTATACCTCAATTTTCTGATACTTGCCTTTGTGTGTCTGCTTTAGACTTTTTTTTCCAAATACTCGTAGTTTACTATTGCTTCTTAGAGAAAAATGTTATTCTGTATACTAAGTACATGTTCAGCAATACAACTAGCACAGCCAAGGGCACACATATTTGTAGAATATGACATTTTTGTTTGTTTTGATCAAGTAATATTTCAGTTTTCACTGTTTTTAAATTACTTTCGTAAGGTTATCTGATAGTTTCTTTAGTCGCGAGAACAAGAAATATACTGGACCGGAGAAGATACCAACAAAATCATAGTTCATGCATATGCAAATTTTGTGTCTTAGGGTGCAAGGCTAGCTCGATGTTTCCAATCAACTGTTAAACCCATAATAACAAACTCCTATAGGTAATGCCTTGAAATGCGGTGAAAAATATAATTTTGAGTGTGCGTATTATGATATATTTCAGAAAGTGGAATTTATATTGCCTGATTCGGTAAATTTGTACTACCTTAAGGTGTTTGTTCTGTATCTTTATACCGCAATGATTTATCCTTCTTTGGAACTTCACGGTGATATTGCAGTACCTCAATCTGCGATGCTTGAGACTTCACATTTTGGTTTCTGACTTCCACTGCTGATGGACGTGTGATCTGAAATGTATTTATAGGAAACTGATGAATCTGAAAATACCGAGGGATTGTCGAGTGAAGAGTTAGGCCGCCTTGTTGCTTCTCGTTGGACAGGAGAAAATTCTGGCAAGCAAAGTGCGGAAAGCGACGTGGCAAAAGATAATCATCATCCCGAAGATGATTCTAAGATACCGGATGATGCACCTCATGAGGAATATGATCGCTATGCTTCCGATGGTGATGTGGGTGATGACGATGACATAGAAGACGAGGCGCATGAAGATCACTCAGGAGATCATGATCATGGTTCCTCAGGCTTTGAAGGTTGGCAACTTTTTCTTCCATGTGAATTTTCGTGTCGATATTTTGGGATCGAGCTAATTTTAATAGTTCTCTTCATACATGAATCTAGAAACTACTACACCTCTCACTTGGTGGGAAAAGATCCGCCGAACCGCTCGGAGCATTCTAAAGGCTGTAAATCCGTTTCAGGCTCCAGTGAACCTTTCAGGTGCAAATAGATGGTTTATACCAAATAAATAGATGCTCATGATAGGATTATCCGATATGTTTTTTTCCTTATGCAGAGGCTGAACATGTCCGCAAAGAATACGAGGAGGCCAATGCCAAATTATCCAAAATGAAGTCAAGACTATCAAATTTGACCGAGAAACTAAAACTTGATTTTGGTGAGTATATGAATAAATTTTCTTCATGGAATGCCGATCCCCTAATTTTCATGTCAGGATGATATCTATTATTTGTTTCTAGAACCTGACCAAAACTATTTCCACAGGGCCAGAGAATCAGTTCTTTTCATTCTATGATCGCTGTTTTGAGGGGAAGCAAAGCAAGTTACGTATTTTACTCTTTCTCACAGTTTATCTTTATACAAATAAAATCAAAGATCATAGTTTCTCTTCATAACCTTGTTCATTTTTGTCCTAAAATTCTTGCTCCAGGTACGATTACAAAGTTTGCCCATATAAGCTGGCTACACAGATGGAGGGTCACAGTATGACTAGTTTGGGGTATGTGCTTATGAAACATGTTCTGTTTCTTGCATTTCCTATACATTTTATTTATGGAGAAATTCAAGGTATTATGACGGTAGATTGTGCTATTCTTCGAAAATTTATTTGCTTTCAACCTAGGCAAGTCAAGTCAGATGAATATTTTAACCTAGCAGTAAATTTATTTAAAATATTTCCTTGGCAATTCGTATCTGAGATGCTTCAGTTCTGATTCTTGAAGAACATACATTGTGCATTACCTTAATTTTTTTTTACCTCCATATGTACATAGGAATTGGGACAAATTCGAGGAGGCGTACAAGGTCATGGTGTTTTCAAATGGCGATAAATGCTGGAACGGCCCCGATAGGAGTTTAAAGGTAGTAATTCCTAAATTACAATTCACCGTCAAACCTTGTTTTCCCGTGAAAAGTAGTTACCCTCTCTTGAAAAGAAGTGCTTCAATTGACAAGGCAGAAAATTAAACAATCATCAATGATAGGTTATGTGAAGAAATAGGGATTTCAAATCGGATGCTAATAAACGGAAAAAAAAAGATCGATACAATTCTGATATGTTCCGTGCTGTGAACAGGTGAAGCTGAGATGCGGGCTAAAGAACGAGATCACTGATGTAGATGAACCTAGTCGCTGCGAGTAAGAAAATTCTCCGCTCTCTCTCTCTCTCTCTCACACACACACACACACACTCGCAAAAGCACAAACATAAAGTCCCTAACGTTTAAATCCTCATTTCAGATACTCAGCGCTGTTAGCAACCCCAGCTCTTTGCTCGGAAGAGAAGCTGAAGGTAACATTTCCAGCCATTGTCATAACAATTACTAGTGACCCGCTCTCGAGTCAATTCCATGCCCTAATTTGCTGATTACACGTCGAAATGTGACAGGAATGGCAAGACAAACTGGCCATGTTGAACGGAGATGAACCCCGTGGCCACGATGAACTATAAAACGCTCTGAATGATTGTTAGGGCTAAAACTGACCCGTCAGCACGCTATTCAGTGAACGGGACATTGGAGCCGGAGAAAAAGAAAAATGCAGGTAGCTTATAGAATTCACATAAACAATTGAGATAAGGTTATTGTCTGAGTCAAAAGAATTCAGAATTTTGGGGAAAGAGAAGGGTCAGAGGTTTATGAAGCAATTGTTAAATCTTGATAACAATTTTGAGGTCGCGGGTTCGAAGCTCGTCTGCTCGTTGTTTAGAAAATGGTGGGAGTTTCGTGTACTGGGCAGGTCTTAGAAAAACCTATCCTGCAATATATTTAGTTCATGGATCAAATGATAGTGAATAAATCATTCTCAATAAAGAAGCTTGATTTTATTTGTCAACTATTTTCTCACCCTATTCTCTTCTCCAAAGGCCATTCTCTAAAAGTAATGGCTATGCCAAATTTTGACCCTTTTGCATATGCCAAACATTGCCAATGACCTGACATGAAACAAAAATTAGCATTTATTTCCCTTTTAATTATGTTATTGGATCTAGGAATGACAACAGGGCAGGAGGATTTTCACAACATCTTCCCCGACTCTTTGAATTTTCACCTCTAGTCTCCGATAGTCATGGAAAATTTCTGTTTTCCAACTTGACTCGAAATGATAAAGAATATTAATTTCAATAAAATATGTACATTAAACGTTATTTTTCATAAGAAGCTGTTTTTAATAGTAATAATATACATTTTAATTAAATTTATATTTTTAACATATTGGAGACGAGGCGGGAATATCGTGTGAGGTGGAATTTCTTGTACCTTACCTTCACCATAAAATTCTCATTACGATCCGATCAAAGGCATCGAGTCTCAATAAGAGAAAATGCAATTTAACAGCCTAATTTGGAATTACCGTTAATTACATTCATTCTCTGTACCACCAATTTGGCTAATATATCAACTCACTCATCCAATCAGATTTGGCAAGGTTAATTTGAAAATTGATGGTTGAAACCTAAATTTAAATTTCAATAAATGATATGATAATTGATAAAATTGATTTTGAAATAGATTAAATTCGATATAACTCGAGTTATTAAGATAAACAAACCCAGTAATAGATAGGATAATTGAAAAACTAACTAAACATAAAAATAGAAGCAAAATACATGTTCAATACATATGAATAACAAATCCAAACCTTAAAAACATTATTAAAAACATATCATATATTCATAATACAAAAAATAATACTTTATAATACATCAATACGTAACAATTTTTTTGAATCACATCATATTCTAAACTTACTTTTTAGTGTTTTTTCACCTTAATCACAATAAGTTTGAAATCAAAATTTTTTTGTTAATAATATAAAACTTAAACCGTTGCAATGTCAAAGACATCAATACGTTACAGTTGAAGATGCTATTGTCAACAGAAATACAAGAAAAATCAAGTCTTGTATAGGTTGGAACGTGACTCGTTCCCAGTTTCTCTGCTTGAATATTATAACGAACCAACCAATCAAATACATTTCATGTGCAAATACAAGTCTATATTAAACATAAAGTAGTTTCCTTTCTCTTTCTCCATCTTACATTTTGATACTGTCACTGTTCATTTCCATTTTAAAATTTCAAACTTTCCCATTATTTTAACACAATAATACATACAGTGCACAGAATATTTATTTGTATACGACCCATAACCCCCAAATCTGGGTCTTCCATTTTTGGTTCAGTTTCGAGTCCTGAAGAGTCGCTGTTGAGGATCTGAGAGAGAATCGGAGCAGACCCATCAAGCGAATCCGACGGAAATGGCGACGAGCAACGGCGTGTGCGGAGGAGAAGTGGCGGTGAAGCCTAAGACCAAGATCGTGTGTACTCTCGGGCCGGCGTCGAGGTCCGTGCCCATGATCGAGAAGCTTCTCAGGGCAGGCATGAACGTGGCTCGATTCAACTTCTCTCATGGGTCTCATGAGTATCACCAGGAGACGCTCGATAATCTCAGGACCGCCATGGGGAACACCGGTATTCTCTGCGCCGTCATGCTCGACACCAAGGTTTGTGGGTTTGTGTTTGTGATTGATTCTGAGTTGACTGACCCATCTGTGTTGGTCTCTGGTTTTTGGATCTGGGTTTGGTTTTGGTTTTGTTGGGTACTGATCTGTTTTGATGATTTTGATTTCTGATCTGGGTTTGATGCTTGTCTGGATTTGGCTTTGATTTTGTTGGGTACTGATCTGTATTGATGATTTTGATTCCTGATTTGGTTTTGACACTTGTCTGAGATTTGTTTTTGGTATGTATCGGATTTTGATTATTTTCCAGGTACTGATGGGTTGTTTTTGTCTTTACTGTTCTATTTTTGTGTGCTTGTTTGAGATCTGTTGGGGTTTTTATCTATTTTTGATTTCTTTCTAATTTTTATTAGGGTTACTCGTTGTTTCTGATTTTAGTTTTGTGTATGTGATTGAATTCCGAAAGAAATGTTTGTGTTAGTTATTTGTGGGGATTTGATTTTTAGTGAAGACTCTACTTTCTGGATTTTGGTGGAATCATTTAGAACCAGAAATTTTGATTGTTGAGCTTTTGCAGTTACTGTATTTTCTTGATATGGTTTGATCTAGCTCTATGGAGGGTTTGTCTGGTGTTCTTTTCTCTGTTTGTTTTGATTTTGATGCCATGCCTCAATACCTGAAATTGTGGAGCATGTGTCCTTGTTTTGAGGTTGATTTGCTCAGTTATTGGGTAGTTACAGATTTTATGATTATTGCTTGATTTTCTAGTTAGTGGGAGGTTTTGTGGCTACAGATTACTTACATAGTTTTGCTTCTGTGTTGGGTTTGTTTGAGCTAAATTCCAACAGAGAACATAGTTTCTTGAATGCTGGATGGTCTTTTGCTATCGTCTTGTTAAAGCTGTTTCTATGTTCTGATTACTTTGCGTTTTGGGGAAGTAAATCGTCATGATGACAATAGCAAGCTCAGAAATGAAATCATCAATCAAACAATGAAAATGAAATAGATGTCGATATCTATTGGGCGAAGTAATTAATGTTTTCTTGAAAATTGTGGTATGGTGATGGGACCTCATTAATCGAGTCCTTAGTTTTCAAGCTATCAATACTACAGGTTATGTGTTGTCTTCCTTTACCACCCGATGACACTTGTACTCGTGCTGGTATACATATACGTCTTCTGTCATGGTATACTCATGGAATTAACATTAATTAATCAAGTCAACAATTTCGAAACTATCAATACCATGATGTGGTTTTTCTTTTTATGCCTACTTAGTTTCCGTGTTAGGTTTTGTGATAAATACTCGCTCTTAGCCTTACTATGGTACACGAAGAGCTCTAAATTTTAGTATCATATTCAATATGAAATGACTGTAATTTGTATTATTTATAGTTACTTAACTAATTCTTGAAAGTGTCCTTCGGGCTTTACTGTATGTTATAGTATTTTCCTTTCCTCTGCTTGTTTTGAAAAGTTTAAAGTTTAAAGGGAAAATGGTGCTGTATACTATCACATTTTTGCAACAGCTTGATGTGTGCTTTGTTAATGGGAAAAAATGCTGTGAACTTAGATATTTTGTTCAAAATGTGTATATTTGTACAAAAATGACAAAATTGCCCCTAAAATTAAGAATTTAAAATAATTTAAAAAATAATTGAACTAAAAAAATAAATTTCAAAATTTGATTATTCAAGTTTTAGTTAAAAAATTTTTAAGAAAAACCTTTTAAACCTTTTATTTTAAAAAATTCTTAATTTTACGGGCATTGTCATTTTTGTACAAATACGCACAATTTGCACAAAATAAGTTAACAACACCGTTTTGCCATTATCAAAGTGCACAACACCCTCTTGCAAAAGTGTGATAGTATACAATACGTTTTTGCCATTTCTCCTAGTTTAAACTATGCTGTAGTTGTTCGATGAATTTCTTGTATGTATTTGATAAGTTCAAACACAAATTTGAGTCTGGGCCAGGTTTCCTCTTCTTTCCTCCATGTCTTGCTTTTACCGATTTGAATTTCAACTTGTAAGTGCTGAAAATATGAGGATTTACACAAGTATGTGCAATGCTACAGGGACCAGAGATTCGAACTGGGTTTTTGAAGGATGCAAAACCCATCCAACTAAAGCAGGGCCAAGAGATCATAATATCCACCGATTACACCATTCAGGGTGACGATAAAATGATTTGCATGAGCTACAAAAAATTGGCCGAGGATGTGTACCCTGGCAGTGTGATACTTTGTGCGGATGGAACAATCTCGTTTACAGTTTTATCTTGCGACAAAGAGAAGGGCTTGGTTCACTGCCGCTGTGAGAACTCTGCAGTTCTCGGCGAGAGAAAGAACGTTAATCTTCCAGGGGTCATAGTCGATCTCCCGACCTTGACGGAGAAAGACAAGGAAGATATATTGCAGTGGGGGGTGCCGAATGATATCGACATGATCGCTCTGTCTTTTGTTAGGAAAGGGTCAGATCTCGTGGAGGTCAGGAAGTTGCTCGGAGTGCATGCTAAGAAGATTCTTCTCATGTCTAAGGTATTTCTGACCAAAAAATTCTTTTCCTTGCTTCGCTATTTATTGGTAATTGTTAGTTTATGGTAAATTGGCAAGCCGAAAGTGAGGTATATTTTCAGTTTGATGAAGTATTATAATTGCTTGTAGATGCCAAAGATGTCTAAGGTATTTCTGATCAAAAAATTTCTTTTCCTTGCTTTACAAAATGATAATTAGTAAATTTTAGTTTGTGCTGTACTTTGCAAACCGAAAGGAAAGTATTTTTTCAGTTTTATAAAATATTATAATTGCTTGAAGACACTAAATATGAATATTGAATAAGGGGAGAGATGTCTAAGGTTTTCTGACCAAAAAATGCCTTCTCCTGGCCAAGAGATTATTGCTCCCTTTTCAGGATCTCTTACTCTTCTATAATTGAATGTTTTGTTGCTAAACAAAAAAATGGCAATTTTTAAGTTATGGCGTCCTTGACAAATCGAAAGGAAAAGTATATTTAATTTGATGAAATATTATAATTTCTGGAAGAAGCAAAAGATGCATATTGAATAACTGATTAGCTTATTAAGTTGTTTGATATTATCGTCTTTTATTGAAATATTGTTATTTTTTTCATGTGAATGTTGTATGAATATATAATATTTATTTAATACAAAACGAATTTTGTCAATTTCTCCCGAGTTATCAGAACTCCTTATAGTTTGCTTCATCGTGTTCTTCCCAATCCCAAGTTTTAGAACCTTGATTTTATAGTTTATCAGGTATGTGGCAATCCGAAAGGAAAGTATTTTTTCTTGCTAAACATTTCTCATTCCTTTTTAACATTTTCTTGTAGGTTGAAAATCAAGAAGGCGTAGCAAATTTTGATGACATCCTTCTGAATTCAGACGCATTTATGGTTGCAAGAGGTGATCTTGGAATGGAAATCCCTATCGAGAAAATATTTCTGGCGCAGAAGGTGATGATCTACAAGTGCAACATACAAGGAAAACCCGTGGTCACCGCAACCCAGATGCTGGAGTCGATGATCAAATCTCCCCGGCCGACAAGAGCCGAGGCGACCGACGTCGCCAACGCAGTTCTCGATGGCTCGGACTGCGTCATGCTCAGCGGCGAGACAGCCGCCGGAGCCTATCCCGAGCTCGCGGTCCAGACCATGGCCAAGATATGTGTGGAAGCTGAGAGCACCCTAGACTACGCCGACGTCTTCAAGAGGACAATGCAGCACACTCCAGTTCCCATGAGTCCGTTGGAGAGTCTCGCCTCGTCCGCTGTCAGGACCGCCAACATAACAAAGGCGAGCCTCATCTTGGTCCTGACCCGTGGAGGAAGCACCGCGAAGCTGGTGGCCAAGTACAGGCCGGGCATGCCAATTCTGTCCGTGGTCGTCCCCGAAGTGCAAACCGATTCCTTCGACTGGACATGCAGCGATGAGTATCCTGCGAGGCACAGCCTCATCTTCCGCGGGTTGTTTCCGGCTTTGTATGCGGGTTCTGCTCGTGCTTCTCACGCGGAGACGACCGAGGAAGCGCTTGAGTTCGCCATGAGGCACGGCAAGTCTGTGGGGCTCTGCAAGGTTGGAGATTCGATTGTGGTGCTTCACCGCATTGGAACTGCTTCTGTGATCAAGATATTGACCGTGAAGTGATCGTGGTCGTTTTCAGGATATGATATGGGTATGATCAGGAGACTTATACTCTAATTTTCCAATTTTTGGCAGTTTATTTGAGTGAAAAACTCAGCTATATACTTCTGAAAAACATGAATATTGAATTTTGAACTTGGGATTTGGCTTTACTCAACTTTTTGGCCAAGTGAAAAGTCCAAAGCAGGAGTGTGCATTTGGTAATGCATGAAAGTTTTTAGTTTCTATCTTTTGTAGTGAGAATTGGTGATTTTTGGATTGTTGCATTTTGAACTGCAGAAGGTGTAATTCAGAATCTCTATATTTATTTTCAGGAAATGAGTTTCTTATCAGTTTTTGTAGTGAAAATGTTGTGGCTAAACAATTTTTTTTACTATGTGAGCTCTTTTGCAGGTAGCTGTTGGAAAAGTTTTGATTTATGCATCAGAAATGATTTTCATCTGTTGAATGAATGTGATATGTCATCACTGAGCTTCAAAAGTCTGTCTTCCACTATGCTTTGCCCTGTGCTTGTCCCCAGAAAAACACGAATTTTAGTTTTGTACTCCTTGAGCTTCTCTACTTTCTTTCATTGCAGTCTGTTATGTATGGTTTCACTTTCACTCCTTGAGTGGGGTGGCAAAATAACTCAAACTCAACGGGGATTCGGTATCTTCAATTAAATAGAAGGCCAGAGATTACCGAACATGAACTAGTTCTGTTGTACATAAAATATTATAAATCTGACAAAAACTCAATATCTCTTTATCTATTTTTTTTATTATATTCAATCACATAAGCTATACATCTTGGAATCCACTCCATAGCTATCTCCCATTCAGAGCCCGAAAGGGCAAAAGTGGCCAGGAAATGCACCACTCATACAAAACTCACCGAAAAAATACTACGTTGTTGCAAGATTGTCCTTTAATCCATTGTTAAATCATCAAACAATATAAAATACAAGATCAAAACTTTTCTTGAAAGGCAAACTAAAAATGAATTTAGACCTTTATATTGAACTTTGAAGGACTAAAATGAAATCTTATAACATCATACGAAAATACTGAAACTACAATAATTAAGACCACTTATATTTACATTATTTCGTTTATATATCACTTGTAACAACAGTTTAAGTCGGCTATACTAATTATTTATATCGGTTTCTACTTTACATTCTAAAATTAGTTTGTTTTCATGTAAACCCTCTTCAAATATACCATTCATATCCACCATAGTCACAGCAACAATTCTGACTCTTTCAAGCATAGAAAGAAAAGAGGCTCACTCATAAACATCAAGATAGTTACACAAATCAACAATATCTGAAACAATCTTCTCAGAAACTTTCCCAAAGAGGCCAAAAGACCTACAACTCAAAGCACAGACAAGAATAGACATGAAAAAACACAATTTCATTTGTTGTCTCACATTTCAAATTGAGATAGATACTATTATGTACATCACACCGAGAACAAGAATGTAGTAACTGTGAACAGTCAAAGTTATGATCAGTTCTCATCCGTCCGAGAAGCGCTTCCACCAGAAGGAGCATCGGCGGGTGATGAAAATAAACCCGAAAAGGGCCACCTGAAGGTAAACCTCCTCCCATTCCCGTCACCACCACTCTCGCTCTCAGTTCCGCTCCCGCTGGCCATAACCGGCCCGTCTGGCTCCCGCTTGGACTCCTCAGCGGGTAACTGGTACCTGCAGACGGGGCACGAGCTGTGAAGCTCCAGCCACGGGTGTATGCACCCGGGATGGAACTTGTGCCTACACGGCATCTCCTTGGCGTCATCGCCTATAACAAAATCGTCCAAACAAACCGAACACTGCAAGTTCTCGTCCACCTTCACGGTAGGCATTGCCTCAACCGCTTCCTTTTTGGCTGGTGGAGTCCCGAGCCTGTTTGGGTCGTTCTCCGCCAAATGCTGCAGCAATATGTCCAAGCCAGGGCCAATGAAGTAATCCCCTAGCGATTGGGGAGGGTTTGTTGGGTTTGAGTCTTGAACGATGATGGTTTGGTTGAACGGGTTGATCAGGACTACCCGCTCTCCTCCCTCAGCGTGGTTCTCTGATTCGGATTCAGATTCAGATCGAACGCCTCGGAGCAATTGTAGGATGGTGGCCGAGCTCCTCCTCCTCCTGCGTATGATCGAGTCAATCTCCCTATCAAGCTCCGATTCCTCACCCGAGCCACCTTCATTGTAGTCTTCCTCTAACCCTAACCCTACACCGAAGCGCCTAGCTCTTCTGGGGCGCCCGGGGTTGGCAGTCAAGCCGAGCAGGACTGGGGCCCAGAGGGAGAGGGCTCGGTCAGGCCTGAACTCGGGATCAGTCTCCTGATGGTCCCTCGGGGGATTACCCATTTCCTCTATGAACCCGCCCTGGCAGAGCGGGCACTTGATCTCAACCTCCACGACAGGATTGACCGTCCGCGAGCACATATGGCACCAGTACCTTGCTGACATTGCTTCCTCCATTTTTGGTCTCTTCTCTCCCAATTCCTTCTTACTGTAAAGAAAGAAACAAAAATCAAACACATACACATACACATGTAGCTTTGTTCATAAACTTCTCCTCATCTCAAGAATCACAAGCCAAAAAGTCAATAAAGAACACAAATCAAACAAACATATGGAACTTGTTGCTGATAAAAAAATATATATGGAACTTGTTGATCACAGATTCACAACCAAAAAGTCAAACTCACAAAATTTACACTGATCAAGCCAATGAATACCATACCAAAGCTATCATCACAAAACCCTAAATTCAGTGAACCCTATAATCTCTCAATCCTTACACCATATTATCAAAGAAAAACCAAAACCAATATTCTAAAAGTCTCCTACTAGCCAGATTAATCTCTAATTAGTTCTTGATTAATCTTCTATTAACCCTTAATCCGATTAATTATCAATTAATCCCCCAAAATGTTATGTCCACCCGACTAGTTCCAACCGTTTTTTAGAACACTGACCAAAACCCATCCAAAATTCTCCAAACCCAAAATTCTCCAAATTCTCCCACCCAAAATCACAGATCATCTTTGTAAATTTTGTATATAATCAGCTTCCACAAAGAACACAACAAAAAGAACATATGCTAGATTCTACTCACAAAGGGAATCAAAGTTACATGACATCAGAATCTCCACATATATGAGATTTTTTTTCATAAAATAAGCAAAGAGCAGTTCATGGGTGATCATAGCTTGAACAATTCAACAATTTTTCTTACCAAACAGAAATACCCAGAAAGCAGAAACCGCAGAGCTTCTCAAGACCTCAAAAATGGAGAGCTTGGCTTGAGAAAAAATTGAATCTTACAAAGGAATTTGTGAAAAATGACTGATTTTTCCCAGAAAAATAGAGGTGGGTCAGAGATTTGAAGAAGCACCCAGAAACTGGTAGAGAAGGATCTAGAAGAATCATTACAGATAAGCACAATCGTCACAACCCAGATATTTATTTACCACAAGCAATTAAATAAGAAACAAATTGAGAGAAGTAGAGACAGACACGCAATCCAATATTGAATACAAAGAAAGTTCTAAGTAGGTGCTGAAATTTTCCCGAGAAAACTGTCGACCACTTCAAAATCTTCAGATCATTGTTAAAAAGAAGATTATTTGGGAATTGAATGGGGAGAAAGAAACCAAGTAAGGAATTGAATTGGCAGCAACAAGATTGAATCTCGGAAAGAACAATTCGAACTCAATCAAGTCCCTTCTCTCTCTTCTTTATTCAGATCACCATTTATTTATTGAATTTTATTTAAGAAATTGTTTTTATTTTAATTCTTAATTTTCTATTATTTCACGTGGCTATCTTGTATTACTATTTACAATCCTTTCCCCTTTTAATTTTGGACCGTTTATTTGGTTGGTAAAATGGTATTTTTGATAATGATGTTTTTTTAGAGCTCAAGCTTTATTAAATTTTAAAGTAAAAAAAGCTGAAGTACTACGTCAAGAGTTGACGGGAACAACTCTCACACCCGACCTCTAAACAAAAGAAAATAGAGCAATATTATTAACCTTATAAATGAAATTGACTAAAACAAAATGAAATAAATAAAGCAAATGATCGTAATTAAGAATAGCTCCTCTCACTTCAAACATATCTCGAGAGAAATACGACATGGAAGATGGAGAGTTTGATAGGATCATTGGCATGGTGATGAAGATAATCATACTTGGTAGTGGAGAAAATGAATTGGGACAAGGCACACACCAACCCATAGACATCAACAAATGTACACAAGAGACATGAATGGTAACGAAAGAAACGGACCAAGCCTCTCCTCGTCCTAGGAATAACAACTTCTTGTAACCTTTGTGCACAAGTTCCATTGTGCACACAACAACTGCCAAGAATGAAGCCAACATCTCTATTAGTGCATATTGAGGTCTTCGAGGAGATGAAAATTGCTCGAAAACGGCAGATAAGATCTCTAGCCCGAGATCTGTCCCAAGAAATATTCATTCTAATGTTCTTTTTCCTCATCTTCGTATTAAGAAAATGAGTAAACATTAAGAAATTTTAATAATCACAAATTTGATGTTGTCTAGCTTCATCATATAATAGTTGAGCTTAAATTTTGATACACTACTTGCCGATAAAAAAAAAATCATCGTAACGAGAAAGATTAATGCAAAATAAAAAGGCAGCGTACAAATTTATTTAGTTCACACAATGTGGTTTAGTTTAGTGAGCCTCGTCGCATTACAGACCAATAGTCTATCAGCTCGTACCTCAGTGCTTGAATTTAATTCAATTCTCTTTCTTAAGAAAAGAAAGAAATGAGCTTGTGTACAAATAGATAGAGGAGTCAAATAAAAAACTTTGCCCCAAAGGTAAAAAGGAAAGTAAACCAAGAAACGATAAGTAAGGTGTCATACGTCAATGAAAGTGTATGAATGTTGATTGTATTTCTCTTATTACTAATCCAATATATAGAAGATA
>JAYMTP010002937.1:0-18248 GCA_036897365.1 Geranium brycei
TATATCAACAATCAGGTACAAACGGGGGGGAAATGCCCGAACTTCCGAACATGTAGAATGTGTAGTGCGAAATAGTAGAACGTGATTGACCTCTGTAGAATGTGTAATGCGGAATGGTAGAACGCGATTGACCCTATAAAACCTTGAAAATGTCTGAGCAATAATCATGTATAAACCAGGAGAAGTGTCCAAACTGTCCGAACAAGTGGAATGTTTGGGTTCAGGTGGAACTTTTGCGCAGATAGTGGAATGTTTGGGGCCTGAAAAAACACCACGCATCAATTTTTCGGCCACGTGTTGCGCGCTGAGACAACGCGCGCGTAAATTTACACTGATCTAATGCCTAATATTGATTCGGACAGTTTGAATGTTTGTGCTGGTTTGTACTGGAGTATATCTATATATATCTAGACACTTCATTATCTTTTTAGAGTACACATGTAAATAAGAATAATAATACGAATTTTTCTGTCCTCATCTCCTCTCTCACGGGCATGGGGAATATATGTTCTATGGTCCCATTTCAAGAAAATATCATGCACCTATCAAATAAGAAACATCAATTTTTTATCCGTACCAAAATATTTTTATAAAACGCAAACATTTTTAGCAGTTCTGGAATTGAAGATAATTTACTAACTCTTTTTTCTACTCGGGTGGATAGATGATTCATTAGACAAATAATTGAGGTAAATACATATGTGCGTGTATATATATGTCTTACATAAATGTCATATTTAACACATAATTGTGCATTTTGAGAAAGAAAGAAAATCACAAGTTAATTTAGGTGCTAAATATATAAATTTTTAATCTCACTCCATCATAGGTGTAAATGAGCCAAGCCGAGTCTCGATTTTATAAGGCTCAGCTCGGCTCGAGTTCGACTCGGATTCAAAAGAGCTTAAACACTAGACTCAAATACGGTTTATTTATTAAATAAGTCCAACCTTAAAGTTCGAATTCGAATAAAACTCGATTATAACAAATCTAAACTAAATATTTAATGAATCGATCGAGCTACCCGTCTGCAGTCCTAACTCCATGTTATATACGAGTGAAATTACTTGTAAAACCCCAATTAATACCCACCTTGTTCAAAATCATGTTTATATTCATTACAACTTAATCCAAAAAAAAACACCTTCTTACACATTAATACAAAAATATTTCAAAATGATTCCACGAATATAACACGCTGAAAAATGCCAATTCCCAAAACACAAACTCCCAAGAGAGAGAAACATTGTGTGAACCATACCATATACGCCTCTCTTCCTCATCCACCACACTCCATTTTTCAATTCTTTTACCAAAACCCATCTCATCTACATATGTATACAATACGTCTATTTTTTAATTTAATTTTTACAATATTACGAGGACCCATCACGCCATTGCCAATCTCTCTCTCCCTCTCTCTCTCTCATAGACAAAAAAATTCTCTCCCAGCCCTCCACGCAAAGCAGCTTTCACTTTTGCTCCTCTCTGCTTTTTTGGCTCCTTGGTTTCTGTGCTACTACTCTACGAGATCTGCTTCAAAAATGGCTTCCTCTAGAGACCCACTCACTGCCCAAATCGCCCATTACAGTGGGTCGTCCCCAGAAGAAGAAAATCGGTACTGTAACTACAATGAGCGCAGAATCAAAACCCTTCTGAGGAAGATGGTTCTGGAGCTCGGGCTGACCTGTTTTGTTCCGGGTCGCCGGAGGTCCGCGAAAAGCCGGAGCCTTGAAGGGAATGGCGAGGAGAGGAACAGAAGCTCGGAGCACAACAAGGCGTGGTTGCTCGCGGAGGCTGGTGGGTGCGGACCCGAATTGATCAATGCGGACCCTGAATCGGTGCACTCGTCGTTCCGGTTCAGCTTCTGCTCCCAGGTGGAGCTCGACTCTCTCAACATGAGCTCCTCCACTGCTGCTACTGTTCTGATGGTCAATTTGAACAATGGGTTCACCGATTCTCTCGCCCAGGAGCTCAAATGGCGGAGAATCGAGTCCTTGGAGAGGAACATCTCACCCGTGGCCAGCAGTCTGGTTAGGTTCAGCTACGGTGAGGTTCTCTCGGCTACTCACAATTTCTCCAAAGGTAGTCCAAAATTTTGATTTGTTTTGTTTGTGGGTGGTTTTGTTTTGGAGCCTGAGAATGATTGATTTGGATGTTGGTAAATGGGCAGGTAGAGTTTTGGGGAGAGGGGCTTTGAGCTGTGTTTTCAGGGGGAGGATTGGGATGTTCAGGTCTGCTGTGGCAATTAAGCGGCTGGACAAGGAGGACAAGGAGTCTTCAAAGGCGTTTTGTAGAGAATTGATGATTGCTAGCTCGCTCCAGAACAAGAATGTTGTTCCTCTTGTAGGGTTCTGTATTGATCCTGAGGAGGGCTTGTTCTTGGTGTACAGATATGTTTCTGGTGGAAGCCTAGAGCGCCACTTGTATGGTATGCTTTCTTTCTAGATCTTTTAGAGTGAGCATTTTGTTTTTGAATTTGGTGAGCTTGAATGGTTTCTGATGTATCTATCCATTAGCAGAGAAGAAGAGGGGAGTGAAAGGTGGTTCCATACTTCCCTGGTCTGTGAGGTATAAGGTTGCTATCGGAGTCGCAGAGGCCGTGGCCTATTTGCATAACGGAACTGAACGATGTGTTGTTCACAGGGATATCAAACCATCTAACATTCTCCTTTCTTCTAAGAAAATACCCAAGGTGAGATTCGGTTTATTGTGCGTGATCGGTCTGGTGCTAATGTTTCTAAAACTGGACTGTATCAATTTGGTAATTCTTAACTGTTTCTTGGCAATGGTGTTTGAAGTTGTGCGATTTTGGATTAGCTACATGGACATCAGCTCCTTCAGTTCCATTCCTTTGCAAAACTGTCAAAGGAACATTTGGGTATGGCATCATTAAACTTGCAAATGTTATTGTTCACTTGTGTCCGCTCTCTGAAGTTTAAGTGTATGTGTGCACTGCAGGTATCTGGCTCCCGAGTATTTCCAGCATGGAAAGGTATCCGATAAGACCGACGTCTATGCCTTGGGGGTGGTCTTGCTGGAACTAATAACTGGCCGGAAGCCTATTGAAGACAAAAGTCCACCAGGAGAAGAGAATCTAGTCTTATGGGTAGGTTAATTCTCTGCCCATAATTGACATAATTGCTTTATATTTCTGGTACTTCTGATGGCTTACTCAACTTCCCATAAAAAGAGTTTCCTTGTGAGTTTGGGTTTATTATGCAGAAGTTCCCAAACCACCATCCATAACTTGAAGATGCAATATTTCTGATTGATGGATTTCCAATCATGTGTGAACAGTGATGATTAGACGCCTGTCTAGCATGCAATTTTATCTTTTAAAATAGCGGTCTATATAAAATGTCCATTTGTTGGTGGTCTTGCGTGCATTATCTCTTTGAACATGGATTAACTATTACAATGATGACTTGAGAAGTGAAAAAATATGACTGCTCAAGTTGTGTGAATCTATAGTACTAAATTATTTAAAGACATTGAATAGAATATTGGTCTGTATAGATGATTTCTCATCACAACATAATTTCTCTATGATTTCTAATGATGATTGTGTTCCCCATGAATGTATTTGTCTGAAAAAAATTAACTTATTCTAGCTTTCTCAAAGGTCGTGTTCCCTTCAATTTTTTGGATGTGACTCATAAAATTACTAGAGCAACCTTGTGTCATGATGGAATAGGGAACATGGAATATTTTACTAGATTTGGTCGCCTATATGTGATTCATGAACTAATAAATTTACTTTGGGCTGGACAGGGTGTTGATTTATTTGAAATTAGAGAAAATCTACTTACAGTCACATATAAAGTGTCTTATATGGAGTTTTGCCAACCGTTGGAATAAATGCACATTGAAACACTTCTAACACAAAAATGATTTTGTAAATATAACATTATGCTTATTTATAATAGTCTCTTTTGCTTGTAGATGCAATTGGAATATCAATAAATGCAACTCCTAACGTCGTTTTCTGTCTGCAGGCAAAACCCTTATTGCATAAAGGAAAAGGAGCCATAGAAGAACTGCTAGATCCACGCCTCAAGCGCAGTTCCAAGAATTTGAGTCAAATAGCCCAAGTAATTCTAGCTGCAGCCGCATGCATAACAAGCGAAGAATCCCGGAGGCCAGGAATTATCGAGATCATCTCAATACTGAAAGGCGAAGACGAACCCATATGCTCCAAACGGAAGAAGTCAACCTTCCCCACAAACGGAAGCGCCACTGATAGCTGTCATCAATCACAACAGACAAAAAGCGAGATGAAGAGTCATTTAGCTCTGGCCATGCTAGGAGTTTCAGAGTTTGAGGATGACGACCCCTTCTACAGTCGGTAAAACAGTTCTTTACATACATTTTAGCACTCAATTTTCTCCGAAACCCGTTGTGCATCTTGTTGAAGACCCCAAACCAGGATTGGCATTTCTGTCTAGAACTGTAAATAGAGCAAGGTGTTTTGTCTTTGATGAGGATTTGTGCTTCTGTACAGAACTCCCATTTCCTTGTCATTGTTTTGACATGAAACCAAAGAATCCAATATTTAAATTATGTATCTCCTCTTGTGGAAATCTGAATTCTTACTATACACAGCTTAAATGTGCATATGCTGAAGAAACCATAAACTAAATGAAAACAAATTATATAAAAATGTTGTCAAGTAAACTAGCTGTACTGCAGGCTAATTTGGCATTATTGATGATTTATTATGGTAAAAAAATTAATATAAAACAAACAATCAAAATCACAAGTCAATTGTCAAGTATCACACTCAAGAGACCCAAAAAAAACGAATTAGAAATATTAATAATCCGACAGATTCAAGACATCACAGTTGAACTACCAAAATATAAAAAAGAAATTCTATTATGAAGAGAAAAGCAAGAAAAGGAAATAAATGAAAAGGACATGAGAATGTTAATTAAGATCAATGAATCAATAAGGTTATAATTAAAAGATTTTAGCAACATCCTTCATCAAGCCACGGTTGGCATTGGCGAAGTCAATGTACTCCTGGTAGGAAATGCTGCCGTCGCCGTCGGTGTCGATCTCGGCCATCATGCGCGTCACTTCCTCGCCCGACACGTTGCCGAGTGTCTTGAGAGACTCTCCAAGCTCCGCCGACGATATGTTGCCGTCGCCGTTGGTATCGAACCGCTTGAAAATGCGCTCCCATTCCGCCATTTCTTGGGCATCCACTTCACCCATTTTCTTGTTTTGGGTTTGATGGAGGAGTGTTTATGCGAAGTACTTTTTGATCAACAAAATTGGAGTTTTTGGCCGGTGGAATGTGGAATTTGAGAAGGTGATGGTATAGAATTTAAAGGCATGCTACAAATTTTGGTCTGAGGTGATCCTTAAAAATAGGATTATTCAAGGATGATTTGTAAATGTCAACTGTTTTTATTGCCTAATTTTAGAAAATAAATGTACAACCTTTTTAATGATCAATGTGCACAAATGCATACGTTTGAACCTACCACAAATCCAAGTTCTTTAGAATTTGATTAAACATGCTTTGGTAATAGACAATCAATTAGGTGCAATGCAAGTCACTCACAACAATAGTATAAAAAGGAAAAATAGTAAAAATGTGTTTTATACTCTGACACATTTGTACGAGGGTAGTGTATGTTTGTTAATGACAAAAATGTGTCATAAACTTTGTTTTTTATACAAAATGTATGTATTTTAAACAATGATTTTATAAGTAATTTATAAAAATTATAATTTTTAATTTTATGACATTTTTAAAAAACTATATACATTTTGAACGAACAAATCAAGTTCATTCGACATTTTTGCCACTAATAAATACACATCACTATTGTTTTCAAAAGTAATACAAATGACACCCTTTTGTCATTTTCCCTCTAAAAATTAATTAATGTAAAAGAAAATTAAGTTCCTTGTTGTGTCATGTGTAAGTGTAACTATAATAAAGCTAAAAGTTACCTAGGGTGGTTAATTATGGGAAGTTGTGGAAAGAGAATAGGCAATATATGACAAATGATTATCATATGCTGAGTATCAACTAAACAAAGCAGAAATACTGCATAAACTGATACAAAATGCTGGAGAATCTGCATTATGCTTTTACTAATTTTGGCTCCCAGCTTATGGTGAATGTAGACGAACAAGATGACCTGAATATAATACATTCGAATTCTCTAACACAAACTCATCCTTATGAGAGACAGCTATGGCATGGATGATCATTAGTCCCAAAGAATCGGTGAGAAACTCGGACGAGGCAGTTCAGTTGTGTAATTACAGAGATGTGGACAAAAACCTAGGATACAGTCTTGAGCATGGCATTTAGAACAGCTTCTTTGGTTGGCAGAGCTGGAATTGCACCTCTCTCCATCACAGTCAATGCACCACAAGCGTTGGCAAATGCAAGGGCGTCTCTGAGTTTGTCTTCGTTCTGCAAGACATAGCCACATATGCATGTCACCACTTAATTCTAGTGCTGAATACTCTACTTTGTTGTTTTCTCAACGAGACGATGAAAATAATGGGCACCATAGTAATTTGAGTATGGAAAACACATAAGGAAACTCATGAAAGAAAAGGGTATGCAGTAGATAGATACATATTATTAGCAACAATCATCCATTTAACACATTGACTTAGAAGAAAAAGTACCTGAATTATGGAAAGATCGAGGGAAAGTTGTGACAACGTTCCAGCTACAAAGGCATCCCCAGCGCCAGTGGTGTCTACAGCATCCACCTTAAAACCCGGAACTCTCCCACTGAACTCCTATAAAATCAAGAAGCAACCACTTTTATGTAACAAGTTTTGAACTAGGAAATGCTTATCATGCCTTTGAGGAATTCTCTTATAACCAAGATTGCTTCGAAAAAGAAACAAGATGATATTTTGTGAAAACAAATAGTTTTAACTTCAGCTAATGCTCCAAAAAGTAGATGATTCTATTCACATGAACTCACAATGCACTCACAAGTCACAAGGAAGCAAGAGAGTAAGAATGGGGGACTCACCTTGGTGTAATACCTGGAACCTTCTGCACCTTCAGTGACAAGAAGCAATTTAAGATTTTCATGGTAAAGTTTGCGTACAACAGCTTCATCGTATGGATCTTCTCCTTTGGTCAAAAAAGATATCTCTTCTTCACTTATCTGCAAATTACTTGAGATAAATCATCAGAGATAGTACATCCATATAGTTTGGCATTACACTGTCAAGTTCTGTAACGGTGTGTGAACATGAACTTCAATTGCATAGTTGAATCGGAAACTGATGAGTACCTTGATTATATCTGCAGTCTCCCATATGCTCAGAATACCTTCTCTAGCACTATCAGCAGAAGGCCACAAAGGAAGCCTCAGGTTAGGATCATATGAAAGAACTACACCAGCTTCTTTTGCAGCTTTAGCTGCTGCAATGTGAGCTGACTTGCATGGTTCTGTAATTAGACTTATAGAACCATAGTGAAATATTTTAGCCTGCCAAAACATGGAACTGTTAATTTCAACAGGTTGATGAAAAACTAAACTTTAATTAGTCCTATAAGGAGGATATATGTAGAATAGGGTTGGACAGTGATATAGACATAGGTATTGCTATGATTCTTCAAAACAGATATTGTGGATTATAATACACATTGCTCTAGTGTATAATAAATGGCTTCCATCTCCTTGATACTATCATTACCAATCTATGCTATGATTCTAGACATAGGTATTGCTATGATTCTTCAAAACAGATAATGTGGATTATAATACACATTGCACACACATTACATAACTCTAGAGTGTATAATAAATGGCTTCCATCTCCTTGATACTATCAATACCAATCTATGCATACCTTTGTGATTAAATCAAGATCAAGTTCAGCTTCTTCAAGCAACATATCAGCACTTGGATTACGATAGAACATAAACTCACGCTCTCCATCACTCCTAAGAGTAACAAATGCTAAAGCCGTTCGCGCACCAGGATCGAAGCGCATGCCATCATTGTTCACATTATTCTGCTTCAGTATGTCAGCAAGCATGTATCCAAATTCATCTTCACCAACCTGTGAGAAGGATATCAGAAAATACATATGTGAGTTTTTCTTCTCCTTTTTTGTCCATTTTCATTTCTAAGGATATTAACGAAAAAACTTTGGATGAACAGCTTTGAACATGAGAACAGATGGTAGATTGATGAATCACTGGATTTGGGACTAAAGACAGTAAAATTGCACAAAGACTAAAGTTAGAAGCCCAACCCACCTAAAAGATCAAGTTTATAGGTGGAGGCCCAGACTATTATTTAAGCTGGTGAATGGATTCACATCTTATAGATGTGATACTCAAATAGCTAAACAAAGCAAGCCTATGCATAACAGAGCAATCAGATCCAGCCAAAAGCAAAGATCAGCTGAGCCTATTACTAATGCAAAGAGAATTACAACAAGAAAACTCATGGAGAAGACATGATTAGCCAAAGTCATAACAGCTACATGATTTAGTGAACACAAACTTATACTATCATTGTACTCTGCCATCTTTACAAATCCAAAGCAGTTAGAACATAAAGTGACTGTTTTAAGAGGTTACCTTTCCGATAAAAGCTGACGAGCCTCCAAGACGAGATATGCCAACAGCAACATTAGCAGGTGCGCCTCCAGGAGCCTTTTTAAATGCAGGGGCATCAGCCAATGAAAGGCCACTGGTAGTTGGGACAAAATCAATCAACATTTCTCCAAAACAAACAACGAGGGGGGAGTCCTTTGCTTGAACCGACCCATCACCCGAAAATGCTTTTGCTACAAACAAGTTAACAAAAGGAAAGAATCAGTTGCAGACACATCACAATTTCTTATATAAGTTCCACAGATCAATACACAACACTGTAACAATAGTCAAGTCCACCAATACTGTATTTCTTTTACTGCAAATACATAGAGCACATTTCAGGATATTAAACATAAAGGTTGAGATACAGTGTTAGGTCCAAATGTGAGTTCAAAGTCTCACATCAAAAGAGCACTGAGTATAAGGAGTGTTTATATACACATTAGACCCTAAACCCAATAAGCTAGTCTTTTGGGTCAAATATAAGCTCTATTGTTGTATATGAGCTTTCCTTGGGTGCTCCTCCTAGGTAAGGCCCGTATCTCCCCAACATACAGCTGGCCTTCAACTTGATCAAATTTGCAACTCACTTCAATTATTTGCAGCAACACAATTGTTGCCACAAATGTGCAAGCTGGATTTGCAACCATCCACATGCATCATTAATTCCCAACATAGATCCTCCTCCTTTTCTGTCACTCACCCAGCATTTCTAGTCATGTATTAAATCTACCATCCTCTAGATTTCCAACAAAGACTCACCCTTTAAAGCTGCAATCAATTGGGTTTGTTTCTTCATCACATTTTCAGAGATTCAACCAAAGTAAACAAAAAGGTACCAAGAAAATGAAGCAGAAATTGACCAAACAATAGAGTGAGAAGTGTAGATGAACCTTGCTGACTGAAACGAGCATTGGAGGGTGAAGCTAGCGGCGGGCAAGATGAGGCTAAAGCTCTAACATTCCGGCGACCAACAAGACCGCCGATCCTCGGCGAATTGGCGGGGCATGGAAGCAGAGTAGAAGAAGAAGCGAAGCAGAGAGCAGGAGTGGCATGAAGAGCCATGGATTGACAAGAGAAGGTGGAGAGAGGGAGAGAGAGAGTAAATTGAGAAAAGGGTAAGTGTGGTGAGATGGGATCGGAGGGAGAAGGTAGGTGAAAGAGAGTTAGGGTTCAGGTAGGAAGAGGATTTGACATTGGGATATGCGGATTTTCGGAGATTGCAATGACTCTCCTCAGAGACTCTCACACAGCACACACAGAGAGAGAGAGAGAGAGAGAGAGAGCCACCTTGTTTGTTCCCTGATTTTGTCTGGACACCAGCAAAGGTTATGTAAAGCTACTATAATTATTTGTTTAATTTTACTACAGGGTGAAATTGATGATCAGAGTCAATGTTAGAGCTGACTTTTACTATAGGTGGATTATTGTATATTGCATGCAGTGAGTTTTATTATATGCAAAACATTCTCTAGTCAACTTTGCTATAAGTATTTGTTAGTTGTGACAGTTTGGTGGTAAATGTATCATGTGTGTTTTAAAGCTCACCGGATCTATATTTGGGCAGGGATGACACCATGTTGATTTTTAGATTTCTTTGCTTTTTCTCTTGCTCAACCAGTTTGGAGATTTCTCGTTTTCCATTCTCGACCTGAAATATCGTCAAGATGAAATATTTGAAAATGAAATTATTATTATAAAATATTTTTTTCGATAAAAAATATTTATTTTGAACCCGGAACATGAGTCAGATGCGTAACTATTTGGTTGCAGATGGCAGCGTTCCAGAGGAGACAAATGTAGATGACGAAGTCCAAGAAAGGAAAATTTGGTAATTTAAATTTGAAATAATGTTAAATAATAAATAGAATGATGTTTTGGTCATTTCTAAAAAATAATAAAACTAAAGGTATTATTAACATTGTGAAAAAAAAAAGATTTTAGCTGATCCGCGAAATTAATTTTTTTAGGTGAGTTATTTGATGAGAACTCGAACTTTCTAGGTGTATCCAGTTGCAATTATCCCTAAATTTCTATTATCAAAACTAAATTCGGTTTACTAACCGACTTGAGTGCGAGCTGAAAGCAAGACTAGCTTGGGTTGCAATCGATCTGTGAGATGGCTAGCACGGTGGATTGAAGGGTGGCTTGCTTGATCGAAATAGATTTATCGGATCAAAGGTAGCCAAGATAATGAGCCGGTCGAGTTGATACTTGGATCAACTCGAGAAACAATGAGAGTGCGAGAAGATATGAGGGTCGACTAAGTTTGTTGGCATTTGGTTCATCAATGCGGTGATCCCACTCAGCTCGAGACAATAAAGATGAGCGAGATGCTAGGGTTCGATATTTGATGATTCAAACCTAGTGATCTCAAATGCAAGGGTGGAAAGTAAAGATAAATTGAGAAGCTTGAAATCGACTATGGTAGAGCCATTCCAAGATCTCGTGATGCAAGTGTAGCGATAAATAAAGATAATAAGATGGTGACTCGAGTTGAACACACCAAATGACGAGTCACAAACAAAAGGGAAAACGACATTTTATTAGCGCCGAGACTTACTTCATATCAGGAGATTACAAGGTTTAAGAAGTGTTTACATACACATTACTCCATAAACCTAATGTGTCTTTTCTTGGGTGTTGTCCTATGTTCAGTTAGAGCATCATCAAACCACTACATCAAGTATGATTTCTCATAATAATCTATATATATAAAAGGAAAAGCGTCACATGTGACACGTGGCATCATCTTTCAATAAAATGAGTACTATTTTATTTTCTAGAACTTTTTATTTAAATCATTTGCTAATTCTTTTATTTACTTAAATTCAATTTTATTACTAAAATAAAATGATAATAAGAAACAAATTTAACATAGATTATGATTTTATTGTATTACAATTATTTTCATAAACTAATTTGAATACCTCATGATAATAAAAAACAAATTTAATATTAACTAGAATTTTGTTGGGTTACAATTCTTTTCTTAAACTAATTTCAGTTCATGTTAGTCGCATATCACTATTTAAAATATTATTCATTAACCAAATAAAACAATCTCTGTTTTTATATATCACATTCATTATATTCTAATGAATTTTTTGATGTATTTGATTATACGATTCAATCCGTTATGTTGATTTTCAGGGTAGAAATAATGGAGGTTCATTTATACGACACTCTTCATGTCATGATCTTTGACCAATGTCCAAAAGTGTTTTCTTTTTTCATGTGATCTTTTTTAATTCCAATTTTCTATTTATGGATCTTTGCTCGAGTTTTCTTCGAAAAACGTTAATTCTATTGTTTTTTTGTTCTGTGTTTGATTTGTTTGGTTGCTAAAAAAATGGATGAGAACGACTCTGATTTTTTATGTATGTCTTTTGTTGTTTTCTCTGATCTTCTTAAAATTTTATATATTAATCAATTTTAATTATTTTATAAAATATTATACGTAGTATCGTGCATCGCGCGGTGCTACACCTAGTTAATATTGTTAGAATAAAGTGAGACAAGATTTTAGCTTCCCTCTAATTTTTTTTGATAAAATTTATATATTGAATGAATTTGTCAAAAAAAACTACATTGAATGAAGGGATAACAACACTTTGTTACACCTAATTATGGGGAAATGACATTTTCATATACTAACTCATGAATTCTCTTTTTTAGTACCCTGACAATTTTTTTATTACTATCCATCTCTAAAATGCCTAAAATACCTAAACTACCTCTGGTTCAAGAAACCATTAAAATTATAAGTCATTTTAGGGGTATTTTAATTTCTTAAAACAATGGTATTTTAGTTATTTTAGCGTAGGTTGTCACAAAAAATTGTCAGGTACTAAAAAAGAGACTTCATTAATTAGATTATAAAACTATCATTTTACTATAGTTAAGTATAACAAGGTATCATTATCCCTTAAATGAAAATACTGTAAAAAAAAATCTACAAAGTAACAACGGCCTCTCTTTTGTTTGTGCATTCGAAAATGTTGGTCGTTCATAATTCATAAACGCTAACTTGGCCTAAAATTCTGCTTCTCCTCTATTAAGTTTACTATATTTAATCGAATCGAATTTATTTGCCACCGAAACCACAACCTAATTCCGGCCATTGGACCCTTTTGAATGGTGGTGCCCATCTTCTTCCTTCCATGCACTTTCTCACCCTCCTCCTCTCTGGGAACTGGAGGACCCTGCGCGTCGTCTCCACGCGCCGCCCTCCGGTTCCTGCGAACAAACCTCTCACCACCTCCACCTCCATACCCACAAAACCCTCTTCTCCTTTCTCTCTGGGAATCCCAGAAAACACACGAAAACCCCAAAAAGGAGAGGCCTTTTGACTCTGGCATTCGAGGAAAAGAGGGTAAAAAGATAGGTTTTTTATTTGGGTTTCAATTTCAAAACCAGAATTTGGTGCTCGATTCACGATGGTGCGAATGCTGAAAAGGAGAGGGAGTGGAAGTCAGGATGTGAAGGGCAATAAGTTCTTGATCAGTATCAATGTGATTGGGAGTGCTGGGCCTTTAAAGCTTGTGGTCAATGAAGGTGATCTTGTCTCTGAGGTCATCGACACCGCCTTGAAATCCTATGCCCGTGTCGGTCGCCTTCCTGTTCTTGGTACCGACCCCAACAATTTTGAGCTGCACCACACAGATTCTGGATCAGATGGTATCATTCACACATACCCATCTCTCCATTTTCACTATATGATGGTTTTCAATCCTCAGTGTGATTGTTGTTTTGATTTGGATAATGCTGTAGTGATTCTGTGATTCTGTCTTGATGCATAATTTTGTCCTTATATGTGCAATGCTGAATTAGATGTCATAGAGATGAAACCTAAACCGACTTTAATGTATAATGTTGCAGCTTAGTTGGTATTAACATGTTCGGATATGATTTTTTTACTTGTTGTAGCATTGGATCAGTGGGAAACGATAGGATCAGCCGGTGGGAGAAACTTTATGTTGTTCAAGAAGCATATGCAGCCAGGCATGACAGATGATAGTTCCCCGACTAAGGAACGAAGGAGAAAAAGGCTGAGGGCATGGATCAACAGGTCCCTCACTTCCAAGATCTATCCTCAGTGAGAAATGTTTGTTATGTGAAATTAAGCCTACCTTTTTAAGAGGTCAGTTTTGGTTTCGATTTTGGTGCATGCTCAGTTCTCACGCCTTGATATCAATTTTTGATGTAACACGGTGTTAGAGATTTAAGGTACAATGTTAATGTCATCAATCAAAGTTTGAAATAAAAATGCCTCTGATTTAGGTCTTACCATGAGTTGTTTTGATCAGTATCTATGTGGTTTCCAAATTATTTTTTTCATTTCCTGTCTATGGACCTCTACATTTTTTCTAGGACAATGGTAAGGCTGTTTATTGTCCCTTGACATGAGGAAAAAACAATTTCCGTGGGCTCGAAACAATCATTACTTCCCAGACTATGCTCGAGTCCACCTCATTTACCTATTAATTCTCTACTTGTTGTGGAGATAAAATCGTTATGTGATCGTCTAGTAGAAACTAGTGAAAGAAATTATTGTAGTTTTGAATGTGGGAAACAAGAACACATTTTACTTTTGCTTCCCTCATTTTGTACTAGAACTGTAATTTTCTTGCAGCACAGAACAGTAATCTTAGGATGAGAACAGAGACTTGAGTGTACATTGTGAGGTCTTGAAATGGGCCTAATGGAACATGCTTAGCATGACAACCCAAGAAAATAAGTGAAGGTAGTTATGAATATATGTTTATTTGGTTAAGGGAAAAAGACATTTTTGTGGACCTACCTATACCAATTTTTCACTTTCATACTCTAACTATTTTTTTCTCAATTTTAGTACCCTAACTATCATTTTGGGACAACCTACTCACATTTCCAAAATACCAAAAATATCTAAACTACCCTTGAAATTGAATCGGTTCAATTGAAGTAGTCTCTGGTTCAGACCGGTTCACCAAAAAATCAAACTATAATTTGATTAATGTGAAATTATCATTTTACCTTCCATTGAATAAAAAACTAAACTCATAATTCAAGGGCATAAGGGACATTTAACAAACTAAATAAAAATAAAAATAAAACAAATTGAAAAATGAAAAAAAAAAATTCCTTCACTTCCTCTCCCTTTCTCGCCTCCCAAACACCTACCCAGAAATTGGAAAAAACTTGGATTCAATTTACAGCAACTAAGAACAAGATTTCCAGATCCGACAAGTTCCCATAACTTGTCGGCGTGGAGACTGGAGACCATGATGAAAACCTATAAAAATTGTCGATGTCCAGATCTACAAATCGATGCCCATGTTTGACTTTTGGGTTGTGATCGATTATAAATAAATATAGATAGAAGTTTTTGAAGTAACTCTATTTGGTTTCTGTTAGGTTGGGATCGATTATATGCAAACAAAAATTGAAAATTTTTAAATAACTCTATCTTAAACCTCTTTCTTAATGAGTGAATCGCATAAGTTTTTTCTTTTTTAAAAAAGGAAAAGATCAATTTTTAAATGAGAGCTGACATATCCAAAAGCTCGTTTCTCAAAAATTGATATTTTCCTTCTTTTTTCCTAATTCATGCTGATGGTTTCTAAATCCATATCGAGACCTTTGTTCTTTCCTCTCTCTCCTAGTCATTGCTTCCTTCCTACTAGTCAGGAGCGCCATTTACTTTTCCTACTTGAACAAACACCCTCTTATTTCCAGCAAGCCAAAAGACTCCGACCCATTTTTATTTAAAAATGGACATATATTGGGAAAATCTACTTGCCAATGAGTTCCAAATTCACCAACCCACAAAAACCATCTTCCCTTTCCTCGTGGCCGTCGCCGTCGACCTTCACCCTCTTCATTTTTCGATATTGGCCAACCGGGTGGGTGTTTAGGAGGAGAGAAAGTGGAGGAAAATAAAATGTTTTTCCATTTTTTAATTTGTTTTTTAATTTTTATTTAGTTTGTCAAATGTCTCTTATGCCCTTGAATTATGAGTTTAGTTTGTTATTCAAGGGAGGGTAAAACAGTAATTTCTCATCAATCAAACTAATACTATGGTTGATTTTTTTGGTGAACCGGACTGAACCAGAGACTGCTTTAATTAAACTAGTTTAATTTCAAAGGTAGTTTAGGTATTTTTGATATTTTGGGGGTAGGTTGTCCCAAAATGATAGTTAGGGTATTAAAATTAAGAAAAAAATAATTAGGGTATGAAAGTGAAAAAGTGCCGGCGAACAAAAATATCATTTTCCTTTTAGTTAAAGCTCCAAAAATTGTCCTCTCATTTTTGGGTGGAGACCTGATTTGACTGAACACATCCTTTTCTCACATGAGCACTTGAATTGAGATAATAGTGGAAAAAGAGGGGTGTGAAAGATGAACACATCCTTTTCTCACGTGAGCACTTGAATTGAGATAATAGTGGAAAAAGAGGGGTGGGAAAGATTTTTATCATTTGGAATCATGATTGTGACAGTAATTAACATAAACATTTGGATAATTACGTTCTTCAGATGGCATCAAAGAATGTGATGTGCATGAATCTACATCCAAAATGAAGTTTTTGGTGATTACGTTCTTCTTCATTTAACAGATAAGTATAGTATTTGAAAGAGTGGGTGTACTTGATTGTGATGATAAGCATACTTCTGATAGTTGGGGAATAAGGAGGTCGACATCAATTCACAATCAAAGACCCTACCAATAAACTTGAAGTGCTCTTTCTATGAACAACTTTTAAGGGAAAAAACAGTGGAGAAAGCGAAAAGCCAACCACAATACAAACATATATATGATTTAGTGTTGTACAAGACGTTAGGCGTTGTTTGCTTGAAAAAACTATAGAAGATTAATCAGAAATTAATTGGACAAGTCGAGAATTTTACATCATTGATTTGTGTGCCCCTCGAGAGATACTAATGACTGGTGGTGACAAGAGTGTAAACCACAGCTCAAACAAAATATCCTTAGTCATAAGCACCATTGATCTTTTCAATGTAAAAAATTTATATAGTTTATGTGTTTTGATTGGTCGGGCCTGAGGGATGGCGAGGCTGGCAATGGTGAGACCGGGACAACATCAGACCTGAAGAGGCCGAGGTTGTACTCTAGCCTCCCTGAATAGTTAGTTATTTGTTGTACTAACTATTTTGTAACATACATATGTGTATGAGAACTTATTCCAACAAATTAATAAAATTAGATTGAAATAATATATATTTAGTTGATTATATGTTACAAAAAAAATCACGTGGAAACAAGATACACTGAAAATAGTAATTAAATAAAACCAGTTGTCTGAATTAGTACGCTCATCACACAAATACTTATTGATTTGTTTTGAATTGGCTCAATATATATATATATTGAATGATCATGATTCATGGTGCAATAACGGCTAATAATAAAGCTTGAGAGCCAAGAATGAGCATGCCAATGCAACACTAATGTGCTATTATTTATTACTATTTGGTTAAAAGATACGCATAAACTCTTTTATGCAATGTGATGTTCGAGTCTTTATCGAAAAGGTATTGCAATTTTGGTGCAAGCAAGGACCACAAAAAGTGTACATCGTTGTCCTTTTACTTTCTTAATAAAACTAATTGAGCAATGAATTTATTATGATAAATGGCTAACGATTCTCTATTTAGCCTAACACAAATTTCATACTACATGCACCAAAACCAAAACCCTGCCCTTCTAGTTTTTAACTCGAGATACAAAAAAGATTTGGTAGTTATTACATTACTAACTTCAAAGACACTTAGGTGGTGCGTGATCATAATGACTAATTCTCATATTATGTGTAGCCAAGAGTAAGTTTGGTCTTAGAACTCAAGTCATCAGTTGGGTGTTACTTAGAATCAAAATCGTGATCAACCTTGTTGATCGAGTGAGTCGGTTCGGGTCCCTTAAGGTTTGGTCCTCGGTTTACTCGGTGTTAGAGTATCACATCTAATAAATATGAATATGTTGATCATGTTAAATAATACTTCGGGCTTCTATTTATCAGCTTGATGTTTTAAATGAATTAAGGTTCTAACATGGTATCGTAGCATGTTTGGATTTGGATGTGAACTTTATGTCATTCGTTTCAGGCTTAAAGCTCATGGATCAGTGATAGAAATATTGTAGAGAATATTATTGATTGATGTGTAAAATACAATAGGGGAGAACCCTTTATATAGGCTATGATCCAAACTAAATAAGAAACCCTAATACATAATAAAATAGGAATAATCTAGAATATGAATAAAATATAGGAAATATAAATATGTGAGTTCGATAATCAACTTAAATAGTAGTTCGGGTTTTCACCTATCAGATTGAGCTTTTAGGTGATTTAGACTTCCACATGTATAGTACATTTTTGTCAATTTCCATACATACTTAGAAAAGTCAAGAGTTGTGGTTAGGGTTTTGTTTAGGTTGTGGACGAGACTTGAAATTTTGAGGAGTCCAGATGGCTGCTCACGGTGAAGCCTCGTTAAAGAATAAAAGAGGATAGTTCATCTCAAATTCCACAACATAAAGCACATTTTTGTTTAGGTCGTGAATATAACATGGCATTGTGAGGAATGCAGATGGTCATGCTCAGTGACGGATCCATAAATTTTTTCAGGGGGGGGGGGGG
>JAYMTP010002938.1:0-18241 GCA_036897365.1 Geranium brycei
TAATTGCTGCTTGTCAAAGAGATTGTTACAACATTATCTGTGACATTCCATTTAAACAGAATTAATAATTTCACAAAGGATTACGTATGGGCAATATTGAAACCGTCCTTTCCAATAGTATTGCTGCTATCTTATTTGCAGATTTTGTTGTTGCTGGTTAATTTTAACAGAACTTTGATAAGGCGAGAGGTGTAAGCAGTGATTTAGAGTTTGTTTAGTCCAGCTGAGCTCGTACTAAACTTTCATATCCTTGCTTTTGCAAGCTATTTCTTTATGAATTGAAGATACTCTCTTCCTAAGTATTTTTATTCCCCTTCGGCTGAGGAGCTCTACGACTACATCCTTAAAGTCCTTTGTTATTCGTATGGATGAGTGTGTTTGGTTAGATATCAAGCTAGGTTGTAGCTGTTGTTGTCTCTTATACTTGATAATTAGGATTTATGTATTTCAAGTTTGTATAGTTTCATGAATCACTAGCTTCAAGTGAATCTTGAGTCTTAAACAGACAAAGAAGAACGAATACTAATGTTTTCCTTGGTAACATAGATTAAGTCGTAAATCATGATAGAAAAAGTAACATTAGTGGTTTATTAGTATGAATTGATTCGACAAAATCATTAAATTACCGTATTTCTGATGGCTCAGGCAAGTCAGTGATGATAGTTTTCTTTTCAATCTGCTCACGATATTAAAATTACCATAACTATTAGTTAAGGCTAAGAAATATAAGAATAAGTAACATAACGATAAATATAAACACAAAACTAAATAATAAAATTCCACATTGAATTTCTTTTTAGGGAAATGTATACAAATCTCCACCCAACTATGTCCAAAAGGTCAGTGGCAATTTTTGGGTGCATCTTCGGCGAGCACGGGGTCCGGTCAGTGGCAATTTTTAGGTGCATCTCCGTTGAGCACGGCCTCCGATCAGTGAAAATTTTTGAGTGCATCTCCGGCGACAACCACGACGAGCCTCTGGTCAACGGTGAGTAGGGCGAGGCCGGTTGGTGAAGTCGGTCGGAGGGTCGGGGAGGAAACCCGCGAAGCTTGAGTCATGATTGATCGGAGAAAAACCCAAAATCCAAATAACGGCATGTTTTTAAATTTTGAAAACATAACAAGGGTATTTTCATCTTTTTACTTCAAAATTTAATATTTTCATCCAAATGCTTAACGGTTCTAGCTGAGTGTCCATTTTGAATTATTGAGTGTGTCGTATATAGTTGGGTGTGAATATGTGTACTTTTCTCTTCCTTTTAAAATTAACTTCATGAATATGGCTAATCCAATCTTCTATGCATATTAATGTTTGAATTATTTTTGGACTCAATCAAACTCGATATGATTCAATGATTGCACTTCTAGCGCTAAATGTTGCCTCAAAAGCTACAAATATCCGCATCCATCTTAAACAATATTCAGCATTTCAAATTATTTACTTTCCATCACTCTAGAGCATCAAATGAGCTCATTGTTTCGTGGTCAGGAATGTACACACCATCGTCTAGATAAATATCTAAATTTGATTTATGAGTTTGTATATATTCAACACTTCTTATAAATTGACCAAACATAGACCATCTTGATTGATGAGATGAACTTGAACTCTGATCAACATTAGTAGCATTTTGTGTTCTAGCCATTATTTCAAACCCTTCCTTTATAAAGTACCCTTCAATACGACTATATCATGCGCGAGGAGCTTGCTTCAATCCATACAGCACCTTTCTTAGCTTATAAACTTTGTTGACTGCATTTTTCTTCTCGAATCCTTTGGGTTGCTCCACATACACATCTTCATTAAGCTCTTCATGTAAAAAAGTACTTTTTACATCCAATTGAAAGATAAACCAAGCATTTAATGCATCTAAAGATAGGATTAACCTGATTGTATCCCACCTCGCAACAAGTGTAAATACTTCATGAAAATCGACTCCGTACTCCTGACTGTATCATTTGGCAATTAACCTGGCTTTGAACTTTTCAATCTTACCCTTCTCGTTTCGCTTGGTTTTAAACATCCACTTCACTCCTATTCTTTTTGCTCCTTCTGGCAACTCTACCAATTCCCATGCTTGATTTTCTTCAATAGATTTGATTTCAGCCTCCATTGCCTCACACCATTTATTGTGTTTACTGCTTCTTCAAAAGTGTTTGGGTCTTCAGATGCAATGAACATTGCAATGTCATCGTCTTCATCTTCTTCAGTTAGCTCAGTTTCTCCGAATACATAGTCTTTCATCCATATTGGTTATCTTCTGGTTCTCCTCCGATGGACATCTTCCACATGAACATTTGATGCATTGCTTGTAGGCTCACATGCATTGTCATTGCTTCCTGTACCATCGACAACTGTATGAGATTTATGATGAATATCTAAATATTCATCATAAATCTCATACAAATCATCTATAATTTTGTCCATGTTTCTGCTAACCTCATTTTCGAGATATATAATTGGAAAACAAAACTCCATCAGGCTCACCTTGCATCTGGAGTCTAAAACTAAAGCTAATGTCATCAATAAATTGCCTTCTCTCCAATACTTATCAAACTTCACTTCCATCCTTTTCACCATCTTTCTTATAAAATCATTTTCTAACAATGCATTTTTATTTAAGGAGTCTTTAATCTTAAACACTTTTGAAAGATATGAATTGGAGGTAGAATATTTACTGTCAAATACAATCTTTGTTACCGTATTGAAAACCTCCAAGACCTCACATACATATTGCACTTTTGCCGATCTTACTCATTAGGCAAATAATTATAAAGAGTTTCTCAGTCCTTACACATGGAGAGCACATACTTAGATTTTATAACAATTGTCAACATCAGCTATACCATTAGCAATCCATGCTTCTGTAACTTCCAACTTTGGTCAATAAAATGGTCTATAATAACCATATATTTAATTTTTTAAGCAAAAGACTTCTACATATTTGTCGTCCAGCTAATCTTATTGACATATTTTATCACTCTTAACCTTCTCTTTTTGAATCTCATATACTTTTGTGCAATTACTTTTTATAGCGACATTACTTATTTTCTCAAATAGTGGATTGCAAATCTTTTGCATGAAGTTGAATCCTTCTTCTTCAACAACACTAAAAGAGTGTTCATACATAAATACCTAATGAACTATTGTTTTCCTTATTCTTCCATGATCATACTTTAACTGAGATCCAGATGCTAACCACTTAGTTAATTTTGCTCATACGAATTGTAAATTTACACTTGATCTCTCGGATTTAAAGTATATCAATTGTTGATTGGCTTCATTGACTTTACGCTTCATACAACTCTTTAAATGTCGATTGTAATGTGAAGTAACACCACTCTGACAAATAGCTATATTAGTCTTGTAGTGTATACATTGTACCTTTTTGTACCATCTGAAAACACAATTTCAACGAATTATGACCAAACCTTTGAAGTCTTTTGGCGCTTGGGCTTTTGAAAAACATTTACTTCACACATTTTTAGTTTCTTGTCCGCTATATGTCCTTGTACAACTTTTATCTTCAATATTAATTTTGTTACTTGATGGGGAGATTGTGTTAAGATATTCTTCAACATTAACAGTCTCCGTTGTCGTCTCTACAAGATTATCAAGATTTCTTATATAGAAAAAGGTAGAGATGGGTAATAAAATATTACTTTAAAGAGCATATTTGCATTACAAATGCAAATTCTCAAATTTGTTATAGATGATTGACATATTTACCAACTTACTATAGCAAAGTTGGTATAAATTTAATATTATTATATTAATTTAACCAATGGATGAATGACAATATTGAAAAGTGATAATGATTGATATTTATTTGACAATTTGGGTTGGAGTTGAATGCCAATATAGCAATTATGATTGAGTAATTATTATTGCATTTTAACACCTCCCATTGGAGTTAATCTAAGACATTACTTGTATCAATTTTAAAAGCAAAATCTCGCGTATTTTAACTGAAACTTATGATAATAATTTATTATTGAGGTATGTAATATAAATTGACTTTGTTCGACAATTCATGTACGCCTACAACCATATTACTCTTACAACTCATAAATAATTTGATATTTTATGCTATTTATAGAGGGGGAGAAAAAAAAACTAACATTAGTTGTTGTTTAAAATAGAAAACATTTCTTTAACTCGTACTAATAGGGGTGATCATGGTCGGTTAATCGTAATTACCCCAATATTTGAAAATCCAATCCGCATCTGGCGGTTTTTGCATAATGGAAACCATAACCGTATCCACATTTATATTAATTGACGATTATAATTCGCTTGATTTTTCTGTTGGTTTGCGGTTTTTACCGCACCAACAATGAGCAATGGGGTTTTTATTAGACCATATTTAAGACCACTTTCAAGCCCAAATAGATTAAACCCACATGAATATGTTACCATTTTCTAAGCAAAAAAGTTAAAATGTTGAACACGTAATTTTTAAATTCTTTTTATTGGATAAAAAATTATTAAGGATCGATCGGAGAGGGCTTAGAGCTCTCAAATTTGGCCACAACCTAATGGTAAAAAAACCCTTGACATAAATGATTGTTCACAATAAAGAGACAAAAGTTTCATATTAAAAATGATGAAAATGAGAAAAGAAAGGGAATGAGAGGAGGAAATGTGGGATTGAAGTCAAGAGCCGCGAAGGTAAAATGAAGTCACATGCAGTTCGGTTTTGCAGTTAACCAACAGTTACAACATTACAAAACATCAACCAGATTGAATTATACCAGTTTTCTTGAAATTAAAATCTCAGCCACACTAATTATCCACGGTTCATCAACCACGGTGCACGGTTTGGTCGATTTTGTGGTCGGTGCAATTTCTCGATTAATTATAAACACCCCTACGTACTAATAATTTTTCATTCATAATTTTTTTTAAATTGTGTTTTTGTTACGATCGTTGCGTATTATATTCGTTTCTCTTTTTGTTATTTTAGACATATTAAGTATGAAACAATACATAATATAATTTTCTATCCTATGCAATCATTCATATTTCAATATAATCAATCAAACCATCATATTTCAATATAATCAATCAAAGCCTTTGGATTGAAAATTTCCAAGCCGTGCCGCATTTAAGAAAATTTCATACGTCAAATAATATAAATACGAAAAATTCAAGCACAAAAGGTGGACATAAATTCATAAAAATAGCAGAGCGATTTCGTTGTTTATTCTCGAAGAAAAAATAAACCGAAGAATCCAAAACTTTTTTGGTTTGATTTTTGAGCGATATGTTTCTCTCCGCTGTCCTTATCAATTACCAATCTATATCCCCAAAATTCAACAGTTTCTCCTTCTAATTCCTTCCTTATAAGACTGTAAATCCGCGTGATACCCAATTTCGATTTCAATTTCCACTTCCAATACGATTATTTTATTTGATCGTCGTCGTCGTCGTCGTCGACCACGTAGCTTCGCTCAACTGTTCCTCTTTCTCTTTCCGTTCCCAGAAACCACTCCATCTCTGTTTTTGGTGTTTGTTTCTCATCTGGGTCCCCTAGCTTTAGTCAAACCATTCGAAGCCCATCTCACCTTTCTCTTTTCTCTCCATCTCTCTCAATTAAAGTTTCCATTTTTTTGCTTCTTTTATTGTGGAAAATAAATTTCATAGGTTTTCTGTGAGTGGGTTGTTTGAATTCTCTTTATGAGGGTCAGAATTTAGAAGGAGAGGAAAAGGGTAGAGAAGAGGTATTTATGTATTTTTGAGGTATGAGCAGCAAGCAAAGCTCTAGTTCTGGGACCAGCCTTCTCAACAGGATCAAGGTCTCTCTTAAAGCCCCTTTATTTTTTGTTCAATTTAGTGATATTATTGTAGTTTACTATCATGAATGAATATGGAAGGTTTAAAAGCTGCTTGAATTTAAAAGGGTGTGTATTTGAGTTGCTTTATTGGGTGTCTGCTGATTTGATTTTGATTCCTATAGTTGTTGGTTTGGATTCTAATTGGAATTGAGCATGCTTTTTAATGAATCCACTGTTTTATTTACCAACTTACTTCAAGCTGAATTCGTTCCAGCGGTTGAAGTAAATATAGTCTTATGGACCAACCCAAGTGGATTTCATAGGATTGGAACTTCAAATTTGTAAAATCCGATTTATTGATTTGGGTTTTCAATATTTCTGATTTTTTTGGCATTTCCTTGTTCTTTTTGGATTGCAGAATTCTGCTTGCTTTAGTTCTTCGTCTTGGGACTCAGGTAAAGGGCGCAGCAAGAGTTCCAATGTAAAGGTGGCCCATGGGTTCCACTTAGTTGAGGGGAAGTCTGGTCATGACATGGAGGACTATCATGTTGCTGAATACAGGAAAAAGAATAACCATGATCTTGGATTGTTCGCCATATTCGATGGTCACCTAGGGGATAGCGTGCCAAGTTATTTAAAAGATAATCTTTTTAACAACATAATTGAAGAGGTACTCTATCCATATCAGTCATTGTTCCGTATTTCTTATCTTTCATTTTACATTATGTAGATCCTTAGTTCCTAGTTCTCCTCAACATATAAACAGTTAATCTGGAGGAATGCTTATATTACCTGTTTTATAAAAACTCATCATCGTCTTACTATCCACTGAGTCAAGTAGTATTTACTAGATTGGTTGCCAATGGAACCTGTTTTTGGGCTTCAATGTATTATTTTGCATTGTTTTATTTGATTTCTACTTTGGTTCCCCTCTGATCCATGCTATGCAATACAGCCGAACTTTTGGAATAACCCTGAGATTGCAATTAGGAATGCGTATCACTCCACGGATAAGTTCATTTTGGAGAATGCTAAGCAATTAGGGCCCGGTGGTTCAACTGCAGTCACTGCAATTCTCATAGACTGCAAAGATTTATGGGTTGCAAATGTTGGTGACTCAAGAGCAGTTGTGTGTGAGAGGGGTGCTGCAAATCAAATTACAGTGGATCATGAACCTCATGTTGAACGAACAAGAATTGAAAATCAGGGTGGCTTTGTGACAAATCTTCCTGGTAAATATTTGTTTTTCTTACAATCCAACTCACTTTGTGGGATTCTTTTTCTTCCAGAAGGGTTTTAACCCAAAAGCTTGTGCCCAATTAGAGGTAATGTTAGATGTCTGCTATTCACAATCTTGTTAAGCTTATCTGCTTAAAATGTTTTTTTTGTTCAGGAGACGTACCTAGGGTTAATGGCCAATTAGCAGTCGCCCGTGCTTTTGGGGATGAAAGCCTTAAAGCACATCTAAGTTCTGAGCCTGATATAAGGCATATTCCAGTCGACCCATCAATCGAATTTGTCATACTTGCAAGCGATGGATTGTGGAAGGTCAGTTGCTATCGTAACTTGTAATGTTAGTTATTGTCTTCATTCCCCCAGTCATTTGCCTGAGATAGTTGTGCTGATTGCTAGCCTTAATTTCTATTGCTTAGCAATATGCAGTCAACTAATTTTGTTATGCAAAATATCTGCACAAACCTTGTTTTTAAGCTAGCACCTGATGATGATATAATAGTGTTTTACATTGCCTGATATTGTGTGTCTGAGAGGGAGACAGTGGTGTTACGACGTAGTTTTAAATTACCCTTGGGCTATATCTGAAACTGGCGATGTTAAGAAACTACTCTTATTTAGCTCTTCAAAATTCAGAACTCTGTGCAAGTTGGAAATTTAACCTAATTATATCCTACCTCACATGAATGCCAATTGCTAAATGGTCTTGGCCTATTTGCTAAAAGTGGCTGTAGGGTATTATGTTTCAAAGATGTGCCTTTGTTACTAGAAAAGGCAAAATCTTCTTGATATTAGTGTTTGATGTTGTATGCTTTCTGTATCTGATTCGTTAGTTCCCATTGTGAATGACTTACTAAAAGAAATTTGGAAATAGTATGTAAAATACATAAAAGTCACTCCACCATTTTGCATCAGACCCATAGGCTGGGCTCCACTCATGTTTTTGACAGTTATTTAACAAAGTGCCCGGGTCACCTTTTAAAAAATTCATCTGTGTCGATCTAGATTTTCTTAAACAACGATTACTTTCGTACTTGTCAAACAGAGCTGGAAACTAGAAAGAGCCATTTCTAAGTATTGAACTTGATAGGGAACTAAAGAAACTTCACCACTTGTTACACGATAACCAAATGCTTCACAATTTATTGTGATCCATTGTCAGACATAAATAATGTCCGATAAACTTATATTCACGAAATAATTGATACATATAATAAGTTCCAATTAGATACGAAAGAAATTTGCTTGATACGAAGTGGGCATCCATGTGCATTTTGTCTATATCTTATCTAAGGAATGGCAGTTTTGGTACATCTATTTTTTTTATAACAAAAAATCAAAATATAGTATGAGGGTTTATCAGGACAATTTTCTTGTTGTTTAAAGTATTCAGTAATATCATGAAGCAATCTTTGGATCTGCAGAATTAAACATCATAGTAAAATGTTGGTATGGGTTTGATTTTTGATATTCAGGTTATCAAGAATCAAGAGGCAATTGATTTGGTGAAACCCGTAAAAGATCCTCAAGTAGCAGCAAAGCGATTGACGACAGAAGCATTGGCAAGAAAGAGCAAAGACGACATATCATGCATAGTGATTCGCTTCGGATAATGCTTGTTCCCAATTAGTATATAGTCCTTCCTAGCTTCTCAGTGAATGAATGAAATGATGTTATTTTTGTTGAGAAGCTTCTATGCAGTAGATTCCTTTGATTTAGCAAGTTGGAGACAATGATGCATTTTTCAATCTCCCCAATTTAAGAGAATATTGTTTTGGAAGTTGTTTATACAGTTACTTGTATAAAATACACAATACTAGGTTATTGTAAGATTTATAACTAAATCATCTTCTTGCTATTGTTTTCATCACTTTGAATCTGTGAGATGGTCATCTGTAGTTATGGAGAAGCTATCCTTTTTGCTGTTGAACTTTTGTGTTCCAACTTTCTAGGATAGACCTTGTTAATATGTGACATGACCAAGACAAAACAACCTTAACTATCACAGGAAAGGACAATATAATTAACCTAAAACACTATTACTTCTTTAGCTCTTGCAGCAAAATCAAAACAAGTGTTGCATCCATTGAATCCCACAAACCTTTAAAATACAAATCAGTTGTAGAAAAAAAACACAACTATCAGACAATATGTTCACTGTGAAAATGAGTAACATATTTCAAATGCAAAAAATGACTCGTAAGTTTGAGTGTTGTAGTGCAAGTGTGTATAATCCCAATTCCCAATCTTGTGAGTGAACACAACATCAGCTGCTCTCGTATATGCGTGATTTTGAAGTGCACCATTTAGTTACGATTTGTGATCCATCAGTACTGATGATGCAACCCTCTTCAATGAGGTTGATGCTTTTACCATATCCGATTTCGTATGTCCTGCTGAAACAAACAATCTGATTCCTATGGGTAATCTGCATTTATCAAGTGTTGATCTTTTGGAAGTCACTACGAAAACATCATCTTCCTTCAACACCTGCATGATCAGCAGAGGTAACCATAAGGATATCAAATGAATTCTAATAACACCAACACAAGTGTGACCAAGAGAAATGCAAAAGAATTTTACGCGATCAGCTATGTCTTCAAGTCGCCTTTTGTCGTTTTCCAAATGCCCCGTTGAGTTTTTTAGTTTAAGGAAAACAATAGGAGATTCTGGATGGCTTGCCATTGCAAGACCTTTAACATCTGATAATCCTGCAAGTTCAAGTAGATATATAACAAGAAAGGTTAGACGAGCAAAACATGATAAGACTTGATGTCAAACTCCAATACAAATAGTTAGCCGCATGCATGCTGAAAACAAGCAGAATTTTTTCATCAAGTATATGAAATGGTTAGCATTAGTTCTTTTGAAGGTCCAAGCCACTTCCCTCGCATCCTGTTTTCTGGGTATGATTTCGGTTTCTTATTGTAGATATATTTAGATCATTTTCTATAATGAGAAGCTGAGTATAGTGCTCTAATTCTGAAGCCACCATAAAAAAAAAACAATTTTAAGATATGCAATAAGATCACAATGCATTATTACTGCTAGTGGTAAGATCAGAGCAAACCTTTCCATAATAAGGCAATATTTTCCTTAAGCTTTATTGTAAGACTAGGATTCTCTTCCAGGATATTGATTGCAGTGATTGCAGCACTTGCAAGATATGGAGGCAAAGATGCAGAGAAGACATATCCAGAACTGCTCAATCGCTGCCAAACATTAGCATCAGATTAGTAATTAGCAAATGAATAACCTATTAATCCATTATAATGTCATATACAGTACCATTGAATATGGAACTTAAAGCACCCAAATTTGGAACCTCTATGTTTTGACAACAAAAAATTATTCAATTGTCATCATTATTATAGAGTACTGCTACCATACTTGGTGATCAATAACTCGGGCACTTCCAGTGCAGAATCCTCCTTCAGTGGCCAATGCATGTCCCATAGCAGCTGTAACGATATCTATCTTTTCAATCTGTAATACCATATCATTATAGTTAGAAATAGATTAAGCATACACCATAAATAATACACAGTTACTTAAAATGTGTGTTTTGTCAAAGATGACATCCAATTGGAAAATTAGGGTCAGGGTTTGAGTTCTAGGGTGGTATCTCTTTAGCAATTCATGTTGGGCTTCTCTCCACCAACTAATGTCAGGTCAAGTGGCAAAAATATTTATGAAATCTTGATACATTGCTGATAATTTTTTTGGAAAATTAGGGAAATATTTATATTTATACTTGCTGATTGTTTATATTTATACTTTTATTTGTTCTTATTTATGAATTTGGGTTTTGTGACATGTACTAGTGTTTTCATGGTTTGAAAATGATTTTTTATTTATTTTGTAATTCCAAGGAATATTATTTTTAGAAAGGAAGTGTGTGTCGAATTTTAAAATCAGATGTTCTGTTCATGTTATTACCTTTTTAGTACTACTCCTTAATATTTGTATTTATTGTATGCTTGCTTATTTATAAGCTTGAACTTTGTCAATGGCATATAGAAACTGAATGTTGTCTATGATTTTGTCCTGTACATGTGATATCACGTAATATATTTCAAATTTTATACTTAAATTACCTCATTTTTTTGTAAACAACAATATTAGCATTTCTCCAAGTGGTGTAAGCGATCTAAATTAAACTTAATTTTTTCAAGACTCAACTTGCCTGAAAAATAAGTTTTCAGATTGTGCTCAGATCGAGCTTGAATGAGCTTGATTCAAAAACAATATTAAACTCGATTATGCTAATTCGCATCCCTAATTGTTGTTTACATGATAAAGAGATAATTTGGGTATAAAAGTTTGATGTATGATAATTGACATTACATGGGTAGGCGGACATTTTTTCTATTGTAACAATTTGAAACATGGAAAAAAATTATACAGTGGCCACGTGAATAACTATGTAGTCATGTGACTAAGTCGGTTTACATTGTACATATTCGCTAAGTATATATTTGATACTCTAGTTGAGTGGCTAAAATAATTTACTTTGCATCTACTCAACAATGGACAATTTATCTATGCATGTGTGTGTATGTATATGTTGTTTAGAATTTTCGCGTCAATATTTTTATAATTTTCTTTATACTATAAAGAAGACGAACTTACGACAATGAAAAAGTTCATTTTTTTTAAAACTAAAACCGAAAAAATAGAGATGTTGTAAAATATGGCCGCCACCATGACATACTTAGTCATATCACCATGCTATTGTTATGGGGACGACTGTGTGTTAGTATTCCTCATACATTTAACGTCCTTCATTACATTTTGTGTATAAATATGTGGAGTGGGAATGTAGAATGCATCATCGGAAAACTTCATCCGGGAGTTCATCTTCTTGCTCCTACCTTCGCTCACTTGCTCTTCCAAGTCTAAATTTGGTAATGATTTCCATGTTTGTCAAGTATTGTCTTGGAAACTAATCTTTGGTTACATCTTTAATAACCCAACATTACCTATAATCTTACAACAAGCGAGAAGTAATACTATATAGTATAGAAAAAATAAGAAAAATATTGAGTCGTTACTTGGCAAGAAAGAGAAATACTATATAGTATTTAAAAGTATGTAATTATAGAGTTCTGTTATCCATTATGTAAATTGGCCCATTAGCTCAGTTGGTTAGAGCGTCGTGCTAATAACGCGAAGGTCGCAGGTTCGAGACCTGCATGGGCCATTTCTTTTGTTTTTTTCCCCCTGAATCTTTGTTTCGTTCGATTTCTCTTTGACTTTGAGGCTGACCAACTCGTTTTTGGGCCTATGCATTAAAACCACTCTTACTAATGTTTGGGCCTAAAACAGATAATAGTTGTATCAACATAAAATTCAGGTACGCTTCATTTTGCCACATGAATAAATACACCATTCTGGATTAACTTATTGAAACCGATTATGTGCCTAGGTGATTGGGTTGTCCATGGTTGGTTAACCGAATTAAATAGTTTGTTCTCAAACCAAACTAAAAATTTTAATTTCATAATTTTGAAAACCATAACCAAAATTGGGTGTAATTGAATGGTTCGGTTTTTAACCAAGTAAAAAGTGGTTCGATTTTTGGTTTAAATCGAACCAACCGATATTTATAGATCAAATATATGGGCATCCAATTTGGGCTCAATATGTCATTCGATGTTGATTTTAGTTTCAAATATTTTACCTAGGCTTAATTTTTTTTTACCCATTTAACTACTTGTAATTAAGAATATGCATAGACATTAATTTTAAATGGCCAAAAAACCATTAAGAATCAATCGAAGAGGGCTTCAAGAGCCCTCATTCCGGTCACTTCCTAATGATAAAAAATGTCATGCCCTGTCTATCTTTCATGTAATATAATACTAAATCTAACACTACAATCCCTCAAAAATTAAAATTCAGCAAAATAATACTAAACTAAAAGTTTAAAACTATCTTCAATCTTCATCATTTTTTTTTACAACAAGTTGTCTTGGTGGTTAAAAAGATTCATAACCTATAAACAACCTATTATTAACATATGCACAAATTATGAAATATTATTAGGTATAACAAACACATACTCCAATTTTGCTAAAGAAATAAGGTGTGATACGTGAACGTTTATGGGATTGACACTTGTACGACCAATTATGGTTCAGTTTTTATGATTAATCGTTGTTTATAGAATATATAAACCGAAACCAAACCAAAATTAAATGGTTTACTTAAAAATTAAATCGCAACCAAACCATAGTTTTCAATTTTTTGTGATTTGATTTGATTTGGTTCACGGTTCAGTTATAGTTTTTGGTTAAAATGAAAATGCCAGAGGAATTGTCGATTATATTAAAAATGTCCTTCTATGCTATCCATTAAATTATAATCTATCCAATTAACAACTCAAATCTTATCACTAATCAAAATCTTACCAAAAATATGGTGTCCTCTTATTTTTCATCTCTAACTCATTCCAACTAAAATAAAGAAATAAATATAAAATGTTCGTTTAATAGTCAAATCAAAACAATTCTGATTGGGTTGGTAAAATAAAAATACCCGATTAAGTTTGCAAATTTGATAATAGATATTAGGTTACAAAAATCAGTAATAGTCCCTAAAAAGAGTTGGAGAGGTTGGTGTTTCCAATGGTGAATGCATTCATCAAATGTGTTGTGTTCAAACAATACATTAAGGATAATGACACATAAATACTCCCAAATAAATCCACCTTACATATTAAGACACTTACGTACTGTTTGTACTTGGGTAGATAGGATAGTAAAAAAAACAATAAAAAAACTCACCCTAACTAACAACAATAAAAAGGTTGGTATTCTCTTATTTATATTCATTAAATAAATGGGTGTTGAATTTACATCAATTTGAAGCCCGAAGAATGCTAAAGAAAACCACCACTTGGGATCCAAATATATTTGATCTTCAAAAGACTTTCTACTTAAGCACCTCATAATGTTCTTAATTCTTCTTCTTTAATAAATAGGATAGACAAAATCAAAGAAAATGATGTCGTAATGTGACATGCTCTCACTAGCATTAGGCTGTGATCTGTAAACAAAGCCAGAGAAACACAAAGTTACAAAGAGGAATAAAAGGAAGATAGAGGGAGGAGATATAAACCAGTTGCTAAAACTCAGAATTAAGGAGATCTCGGCAAGAAAAAATTTATAAGGTTTTGAGAAATTGGCAAAACTCGTTTTGCATTAAAAATAAATATTAAATATATACATATGCATATATATAATTCACATGAAAGACAAAAAATATGATATTGTTTTGTAAAATAAGATGTTTTCAAACAAATTTATAAGTTAAAAAAAGCACAAATGATACAACAATTTTAAAGCATGTGTAATACATAAATAAAAAATTGACCAACTTTAATCAGTGTAAAATTGAACTATCGAGAACGAGTTTCTTGATTTTACCGAGTTTGGGGAGAACTCGGGAGTTTCATAAGACTTGGATGTAAATAAGGATGTATTCAAGTAACATTTCCGGGGATTTCCACAGGAGCGTTAACAATCTTTCGGGAATACTTATCATGGAAATAAACTGGCTAAGCACCAAACGCCATTGTTGCCTCTAGATAGGTCACTCTACCAGAACACCTTATGAAGAGAGGCTAATCACGAATCTCTATTCGAACTCTACTTATAAAAAAACAATAATATAATTAATATAATCAGAAAACAGCCTGATGTTTACCAGTTTTTTGTCATCAAGAATTCCCCTTGGTCAAAACTTCCTTCTATCCCCATGCACTCCTGTTTCTCATTTTGTCTTTTAATCCAAACCAGAGAGTTGGACCTCAGAATACTAACCTTATTATTATTTTTAACTTAACTGCCTAGATTGTGTTCATTGTCACTACTTAATCTAAAGTAATGAGAGGGTGCCAAAATATAGAATCAAATGAGGATAAAAGTCAGACAGGACGCGGACCTGAGACTGAGATTCATCTACCAAAGTAGCCTTGGGATAGATCTCCGAGGTACTTTTCCTTCAAGCTTTAGTCTTCTAAATGCTTCCCTGATGTGGCAGGGCCTAATTGGCCCCGACTCCTTTCTCTCTGTCATAACCATTCTAGCTGCAAATAATAGCATGTCCGTGAACCAACATAAGCTTATTGCACGATTTGTAATTCTAACACAGTTCCTTTTCCTGCCTATCTTCTTTTTGTTCAAGATTTACAAACTGTAGAAAATGATGCTTCAACAAAATACTCTGAAAGGAAAGCTACCTGTTTCAACAAGTTCGCCAACAAACATTTTTGCTATACCGCACACCACGATTGTCATTGGTAAGGAAATCTTCTGACTTCCTGTGATGCTTACGAGCAACTGCAGTCATTTCATAACAGGAAAATAAGAAAAACTTTTTAGTGTGAAGCAAATCAGCTTTACTCAGGCTAAAGAATGTAGCATGAAGCACAAGGTAAACCGGGCAGACAGTATACAAACTCATGGGTAGCAAAATATACAATGTAAGGGAGTGGTAGACAAAGAACGAGCATACCCTTCTCATGGTCGCTTTCTGAAACCCCGATCTTCGGAAGGACTCATACCTACTCATCTGTTCCTCTGTGAATTGTGATAAAATAGCCCTGAAAAGATGAAGATGGCCAAATTTATAAACGTATAATTCATTGCACGAGATATATACAACTCAAAAGACGGCACTCAGTATTATTTGCTGAAAATTGTATTTCATCTATCGTGCCAATCAAATTTGTTCGTTTTCACTTTCTCCCTTCCCTTTACAGATATAAGAATCTAATTACAATCCTCTGAAATAGATGTTTCTTTCGTATAATGACTTTAAGAAGCAACCAATGCTACAACCATGTGTGCATTTCATTTTTCCAGTAAACTATACAAGCAACATTCTTCATCATGCACATGCCAAAAGGGAAATGTTATTAGGAAGCGATTGTTAGAATATGAGAACATAGAAAAGAAATCACAATGGAAATCAATGATCAAGGAAAAGGGAGATTCATAAGTCAATTCATAATTTAGAAGAGAAACGAAATAAGAAGACATTTATTACAACTAGTAAGAGACGCTATAAGAGATGGTATAGACAGCCATTTCTCTATATGCCAGTGGGTGCTATGTAGGTTCATTAAGGAATTCTCAGGCAGTGATCAGGTGCTGGGGAATACTGTCTAGAGACAAAGGGTCCTACTACTTCACCGAAGGTCAGCTGACTGAGGAGTTAGCGGCCACGACGCATGTAGTAGGGTGACGCATATCAAATCTCATTTGCCTACGAAACCTTCCCTCTGCTTCCAGTCGAGTAATCAAGCCCTCTTCACTTCGTTCGAGTAACTACGTCCCTCTGCACTTCGTTTGAGACCTAATGATTGTTGTTAGGGTGCTTAACCATGAAACCATATGGTAGTCTAGGCACCAAACACTCCACGATATAGAAACTTTCATGTCATATATATGATCAACAAGCCTAACATTCTTCCCTTTGATGCGTTCAAAGTTTACCTTGCCAACAAATATTCATTCCCTTTTAACTTTCCGTGAAAAGGTGATATCAGAATGTGCCTCATCAAGCACCAATGTCACATTACGGATACTCAATAAACTTTCCTATCCACAGATAATTTGTCACAAACGAATAGTAAACACAGAGTTCCCTTTAGCATGGATTTCTTGATGTTCATATTTAATTAGAATGGTCAGCAATTATATATGTTGCCGGAAATTGTACCTGCAAGCTATAAGCATAGCATACAGTAACAAAGAAAAGCAATACTTTTCATCTTCAGTTCTTGTTCTTTTCCACAATTAAGTATGATAAACAACTTGTAGCATGATCCCATCCAACAAGAAAGGAGGTAAAATACAATCATTCACTTGTCCCTATCGATCAGACAGCAAAAACTAGCATCAAATGCTCAACAGCAACCATGATGAAATTCATGAACCATGGTTAAGACAATAAACGGAATGGGAGCAAAACAAACAGAAGAACAATTTTACACAATGTGATAAAAACCCAAGTTTTAGGTCACTGAAACATACACAATCATCAATCGAAAACAACACATGCATAATCATGAAGAAGAAGAAGAAGAAGCATGAGTTACTGCATTTTGGCCATCTTGTTGGGGTCGGCGTTGGAGGGCAATTTGGCGAGCTCGACCTCTATGTTATCGTCATCTTCTTCATCGTCGTCGTAGTCTTTGATCTTGGTGTTGGGAGGCTTGGATTGCGGCGCCTCCGACCGACCATTGTTGTCGTTAGCGATGTCGTATTCGTCGTAATCGTCGATGGTCGGCGCAGCAGCCACAGGGGAATCAGGCGGCGGCGGCGGCGACTCCTCTTGCTCCTCGAACGCCGCCTCGAACGGATCCTTCATTCGAATCTCCTCTTACGTTGTTGTGTTTAACAATAATTTCACAATGCCTGCCCTTGTGTGTATCAAGTTGAAGAAAATATGAAATTTCTAGTCTAATATAATTCTATTGTGTATTTATTCAAACAAGGGACAATTAGGGGTGACAACCAAAAAATTGATTGAATCCAAAAGGTATCTGATGTACCCGACCTGATCGAAACGGGTCAACCTAAACACGAATGTGTAACGATCGGGTAATTTTATTTTCGGGGGTACGGGGATGGTAAGGGTCGACCTATCCCCGCCATGTACCTAATACTTTTTTATATATAAAAAGATATACGCAACATTAAACAGAAACAACTCTAAGAAAGAACTTATTAAATTACCGATCTTATCTAAACTCATTTAAGCAATCGTCGGGGTTTTTATTTTTATTATAACAACTTTTTTATAATTTTATTAAATTTGGGTTGGGTGTTGGGAAATTCATGTTCCCGTCAATTATTTGAACATGTGGATGTACCATTGTGCTAAAAAACGGCCTAGGCAACACTAGGCACTTTTTTTCACCTCACCGCCCCGTTTTAAGCTAATCGAGCGGTGGCGAACGTTTTAATTTGGTTCATCAGGTGGCCCAAGCGGACTGGAAATTTTTTTAATTAAAATAATCAATTAAAATTTATAACTTAACACGTTAAGAATAAGAATCAGATAGTTGTTTCATTCCCTTCCTTACACCCTAAACCTCGTCGCCTGTCGCCACACCTCTTTCACGAATCAACCGAAGTCGGAGCACCAACACAAGTTGGGCCAAGTGGTAAGGAGCTCACTTAACACATGTGAGATCCTGAGTTCGAATCTTGGTACA
>JAYMTP010002939.1:0-18230 GCA_036897365.1 Geranium brycei
GAGAGGCGAGGTTGGTATTTAAGGCATAGGTTCAACAACGAATTCAAACCCTAGAATTGAGACCTCACGATTAAAACTTGTGTGATGCATGTCTAGCACCCTAGGCTTTCCCTTATCATAATCGTATCTCGCTTCGTTTTGTTTCGTTAATTAAATCATAAAAATTCCAAAAATAGTAATTTCTTTACAACCCGAGCATTAGCTTTAGCAACCGACGACCCGAATTAGTTCATGTGGAAATCGACCCGGTAACTTACCGGTATTACTTGTGATCGCGTATACTTGCGCAAGGGACCCTAACCGAAACGCGAAGTTTTGCGCAACGCGTTTCGGCCCTACACACGTGGTCCCTATCAGTACGAGAATTCATCAGAATCATGAACCTGACATGAGTATTCACTTGCTATTATCACTTGTGTTTGCTAAATAATGCTCCTTGTTGACTGTTGTGGAATTTTAGGAGGAACACGAACATAATTACCAACATTCACTCTGTCCCTTCTTTGCTCTGCAACTATCCATTGTTTTCCTCTTCTTGAACACATCATTAAACGTTGATTGTCCTCGGGATCAGAGTTCTTAACCATTAAAACATTAGTTGTATCACCTTAACCAAATAAAACATGTTTCACATTATAGGATATGAATTTTTAGGGCTAATTCCCTAAATCCAAGTCGAAAAACGCACAAATTTGAGCATCAAAAAGAGGTTGTACAATTACAAAAAATACATACAAAAGTCATGAAATAAGTTTAATGAAAATAACACTGAACATTTAAATAAAAAATTGAAATAAAATCATGAAACATATTTCATAAAAGTAACACACATTCACTACAATATTAAATAAAAGAATTAAACATGTTTCATGAAAATAACAAACAAGCCTACTCATGAAATTAAAAAAGTATTTTTGAAATGAGTATAAAAGTTAATTAAAAAAGTATTTTTGAAACATGTTCCATGAAAAGTATAAAAATGAAACACGATCCCAACATTCAAACAAAAACTAAAATAAGTTTCATGAAAATAACACACATACAACCAACATATTCAAACAATTTTCACGAGATACGTTTCATGAAGTAACACACAACCTACTATTGAAACAAACTATTATTTGCTAAAACATATTTCATGAAAATATATCACATAAACATCAATAAATTCACAAAATATTACTGAAAAAACACCATTAAATCAAATGATGTTGAATACTTGACCTGATTTTCGCTTCTTTGAGACGTTCAAGATCCTTTGAGACTTCCGTTTCGGAGCCGATGATCCACCTTTCGACTATTGATGATGAGAATAAATTATTTACGGTTCAGTTCATCTCCCTTGTTATTCATTCAAGCATTTACTTGTACATTTATTTTGTACCCTTTCATGTTCTTCGTACCCTTTCGTTACCCTCCACTCTTGTATAAATATATGATTCATAAGATGAACCCAAGTCAGGATATAATTAAACCCCCTCTTTATATGGTATCAGAGCAATTTGGTATATTGTTCTTGGTATAGCCATGATAAATCTTATCTCACCATTGACTTCTATTGAAAAGTCCTGTGTGTACTCCAGTACCTATTTAGGTAGAAATAGGATTGAGATTCGTATCCGAAGAGCTCTAATTCCTTTTATGCATCATTCCAACAACACCAACATCGCTGCTCGGGAAAGTCCACCAACGGCTTAGGAAAACTGACATGAAGATGAACGTTGTTGTAACCAATGGCTTGCCATCACAACGATTCAACCAAAGGGTGGCTTGTCTGGCTGCTTATCTTTCTCACGGCGCCGTCCAACGAACGGGAACGTTGCCGCTTGGAACCGGAACAGATTGGGCAAAACTCACCAATCCAGTGAGTGTCGCAGCTTGGTTGAGCATCATAGCTCTGGCGTGGACCGTGTCTCCGACATAGCTTGCTGTTCAGACGAAGGTCACAGTTCCAACGAAGGTCGCGGTGGTGAGTGGTGGAGCTCTGACATGTGCCACGGCTCCGGCGTGGATCAAACATTTAGTAAATGTCACAACACTAGCAAGACATGACAGTCCCACTGTTTTGTGAAAATCACGCAGCTATCCATATCGTCGCCAACCCGGTCTTCGAACGAACGGACAAAACACATTGAGATTGATTGTCATTTCGTTCGCCAATAACTTCAGGCATCAGTACTTTGCCCTCGACCCATTCCCAGCAGACACTAGCTTGCAAATATATTTACAAAGGGACTGGACGAGATCGATTTCATGAACTAATTTGCAAGTTGGGCATTGCGAACCTCCATGCTCCACCTTGAGAGGGAGTACTGATGATAAGAATAAATTATTGACGGCTCATTTGATCTCCCTTGTTATTAATTCAAGCTTTTACTTGTACATTTATTTTGTACCCTTTCATGTTCTTCGCACCCTTCGTTACCCTCCACTCTTGTATAAATATGTGATTCATGAGACGAATAAAACAAGTTAGGATATAATTAAATCCTCTCTTTATATCGACTTGATTCCAATTAGTTTACGCACCTAGACTTTGAATCACACGAAAATATTAGGGTTTTTAGCTCGTGATCAACGAATAATACAAAATTGGAAGGGAAACGAGGTTTTCAAGATTACCTCACTCTTAAATGTACATTCCCAGCAGAAAATGATGCAAAAATACGAAATTACTCCTGCACAAAGGTAAAAAGACCAAAATAAAATTAAGGATAAAAGACAGATTGATACACCCAAAATATACCGTTTAACTTTGATACACTCAAATTTAAACTTGCGTTTTCCGCGCACCCGAATTGTCTTTTTTCGCTCCGTGCATTAACGACGTTAAAAAAATTCAAATTAAAATTTAAAATATTTTCACTAATGAAAAATACCATTAATTCTATTTCCTTAATTCTCACACAACTCACTGTCTCCTACCTCTCATTCGCTTCATCCTCTTTGTATGCAATAGTTGCCCCTCGCTATAAAGGCAAGCTACTAATCAGAACATCTAAGAGGAAGATGTAGGCATTCTCGCTGGCGACGCGCGCCTCTCTTCGGCGAGATCGAACGGGGCAGAGGGATAAAATCGCCAGCAATGCGCTATTCCCATTTATTTACGTACACCGTCACGTTATTCTCGGCAATCGAATGTAGCAGAGTGCCTAGTAGTTGGACAAATCAAATGGACCAAAGGGACCAATGGCCAGTTGAAAATTTTAGTATACATTTAAATAAATGTAAGGCTTAACCTAATTGGTCGGCTAGCCTAGTGGCTGAGGAGCGCACATCATTTGAATACAATGCGAGTTCGAATTTCATAAACGACGTTGTTGTAACATTTCATAAGTTGAGAAACCTTTGCAACATGGAGGATTCGAACACATGACTTATACGTTACCCAGCCATATGCCTTACTTCTTATTAGTTGACTTGGAATCTATACACACATAAAATCGATCAAAAAAAAGATGTCGTTTATTCTTTCTTAACCCTCTAGCTCCTACACTTCCTATCAAGCGTTATTTAAATTTTGGACATAACTTATCCTACAGGTCTACGATTTTAGTGATCCAACCCAATTCCAAGCACAAGGCTCAGATCATGATCAAACTACCAAAAATACCAAAACAAACAAAGAGGAAAAATATATATATTTTAGGAAACTTAGGAATCGATTGAAGAAGGTCAACACAATTACAATTCTTAATAGTTTAATTAGATTCGTTCAAATTATGCATTCCTAGGTATCGGTACTTGAATTTTGAAGCCACCATTTGTAGCTGAACACAGCTCCCATTTAAATTTTAATTAATATATATATTTGGAAGGTAAGAGGGAGGCCCATGAAATATCGGCCCAAACACAAATAAATCTCTCTGAAACTCAACTCTCCCTCCAAATCATTGCCGCGCTTCAGCTTCTTCCTCAAAACCTAATCTCTCAAGTCATCGCCATCGCCATCGCATCATCGATCACCAACAATAAGTTTCGGTAATCATCGATCCTCAGATTTCAATTTCCTGTGCTCTTAGTCTTAGGTTAATTTGATTGTTTTGAATAATTCACACAAGCCCTAACCATTAGATCGTCGAAGTAACTATCTAAAGTTTCTGATTTTGATCTATCTAATGTTTTTGATTTCAGAATTCCAACTCCAATTCCAATAATGGATCCTCCAAAGAAGAAGAGTAAGGGGAACACACTGAAAGACTGTGAGCTACAACTTAACTTGTTCTCCAAATATGATGTGAAATTACATATACATGATGAGTATCACATATCTCTTGTGGAGTATGCGATTGCCAAGCATAACAAGCAAGTAGAAGATACTGCTGAATTGGCCTTTGAAGAGTTGGTCTCCGTTAACACTTGCAAGTCTCAGTCTTATCTTGAGTACCATTTCTTCTTTGTGGCCCGTAACCTGTCCAAAGATGAAATTGGTGGTTATTACGCCGATGTGTATGCTACCTATCCCGACGAGGATATACATGTAGAAAGTTTCTGCTGTCTTAGGTGTGTGCAACATTTGTGTTTTTCATTTATATCAACTGTACCTTGCATGATAAAATTCATGTACTCTGACTCTGTTAGGATTCCTGATAAGTATGTATAAATGGAATGCCATCCATACTTAGTTTTTCCCTAAAAATTTGATTGTATCTTTAAGAACTTCAGTAGTGGAAAAAAGGATGGAAGTGAGTCTTCATGCGAGAAAGGAAAACGATTGGATGAAAGCTCCATGGGAATGAACTCGTATGTATTGCCCATTTTTCAAGCCATATGCAAACCTTGTTGCACTCTTGCCTTTGTCTTGCTTTGTTTGATTGGTGTTCTATTTTTGTTTTGTTTTCTTTTCAAAATTTAATTGGGTCTTTAACAATTTTAGGAATGCAAATGAGGATGGAAGTGGGTCTTTATGTGGGAAATGGAAACAATCACATGAAAGTTCCATGGGAATAAGTTCGGATTCCAGTGGGATATTATGTGATAGGTATGTATTTGAGAATTTCCTAAGCCACATGCAAGCCTGGATTCAGACATTGGTATTACAACTCAGAATTGGTGCAATTGATTTCTGCTGTAGATGATTAGTATCGCATAATTCTTGTGAAGCTGATAAAGAACATCATTCTTGTGAAATATGTTCAAGGTTCTAAAACTTGGAATTGGGGAGAACTTACCCTGACAAAAAATTATGGAGTTTTGAGAAATTGGGGAGAACCCATGGAGAAATCGTCAAAACTCGTTTTGTATTAAATAAATATTAGATATACATATGTTGATGTATAATTCACATGAAAATAAAAGTAATATTGTAGTCAAACATAATACTTCAAATTTGACCAAATTTGATCAAATAAGAACTAGGTACATCGAACTACCGAGAACGAGTTTCTCAACTCGATCCAAAACTTAGTCGACTTGATTTTACCGAGTTCTTGGGGTAGAAATCAGGGAGAACTAGGGAGTGTGATAACACTAAGTATGCTACTGTGAAGCATAACAAGGGTGTAAACGAAAATGCTAAAATGTCCCTTTTTATAATTCTATGTCTACCCTGACAATTGTAATTCTATGTCTTATCTACCTTGACAATTGTAATTCTATGTCTTATCTTGAGTACCATTTTTTCCTGATGAGAATATATATGTAGATAGTTTCAGTTGTCTTAGGTGCGTGAAACATTTTTCTTTCACATTTATATCTAAATTATTATATTGTCATTTACAATCTTCTTTATATAATATCTCGTGTACCTTGCATGTTGAAATTCATGTACTCTGATTCGCCATAGAAGACATCTAAACTTTCTGATTTCGGATATTTGATTCCATAATCTTATGTAATTTCCTTATGTTCTGATCCATCTAAGGATTCTATGGGTTATATAATTGTCTTTTATATGTTTTGATCTATCCGTAGTTTATGATTTCAGAATACCGACTCCAAGTCTAATAATTGGTCCTCCAAACAATACCGAGGGAAAGACACTGAAAGATTGTGAGCTAGAACTGAAGGCTATGCGAGCAAAGTATGAACATCTTAAATTGTTCTCCAAATATCATATGAAATTACACATCAAAGCTCTTTATAATGGATATTGACGAGGTCAGTTATGTCTCTCTAAACTAGTTATTTAATTGTCTTCAACACAACACAACAAAAGACTAATATTAGTTTTGATTTTATTATGCATGTAGGTATCTGTGTTACTGTAACTAGAGTAATCTTGAGCATGGACACTACAGTTTGGGAATTAACTTCACCCTTGAGGATTTAAGTGATGAGTACCACATAACTCTTGTGAAGTATGCAATTGTGAAGCATAATAAGAAAGTAGAAGATAAGGCTAAATTGGCTCTTGAAGAATTGATCTACATTGACACGGGCAAATCTCCATCTTACCTCGAGTACCATTTTTTCTTTGTGGCCAACAATCTTTCCAAAAATGACCTTGGTGGATATTACGCCAAGGTGAAAGTTACCTATCCTGATGAGCTTTTACACGCACAAAAAATTTGCCGTCTTAGGTGCGTGCAACATTTGTGTTTTGCATTTATATATAAATTCTTATATTATCACGTACCATCTTGATTATACAATATCTGTTGTACCTTGCATGATAAAATTTTGCTGCCATCCTTCATTGTTTTTTCTTCAAAATTTATTCTCTTCAACTATTTCAGTAATCCAAATGAGGATGGAAGTGGGTCTTCACATGAGAAAGGGAAACAATCACATGAAAGTTCCATGGGAATGAACTCGGACTCCATTGGGATATCTGATAGGTATGTATTTGAGCATTCCTCCAGCCACATGCAAGCCTCAATATAAACATTGGTATCACTGTTCAGAAATGTTGCAATTGATTTTTTATTTAGATGATTAGTATCACATTATTCTTTTGAAGTATGCTATTGGGAAGCATAGCAAGGATGTAAAACAAAATGCTAAAGCTGTTCTTGAATAGGTTATCTACTTTGACAGAATTGTTATTCTATACCTGATACTGAGTACCATTTCTTAGTTGTGCCCCTCAACCTCTCCAACGATGGTTATCACTTATCACATTGTTGTGTGCTCTACCTATCACGATGAGCATATATATGTAGATAGTTTAAGCTGTCTTAGGCGTGTGCAACATTTTTTATACATTTATATCTAAATTAGTTGTAGTCATGCACCATCTCAATTGTATAATATCTAGTGTACCTTGCATGTTGAAATGCATGTATTCACATTCATCGAAGAAGATATATAATATTCTCATGTACTCTGATTCGTCGAAGAAGACATCTAAACTATTTTGAAATTCTAGTTCCAGTTTTAATTGGGGATTGAATGGTTAGGCAATTGTCTTATGTCTTGATCATGTTATATAATTGCCTTATTTATGTTTTGATCTATCTATAGTTTATAATTTCAGAATTTCAACTCCAATTCAAACGGAGGATCGAGCAAGTCGTCCAAAGAAGACCGAGGATAAGAGTTTGGAAGTTTGTGTTGAAGAATATGAGCATATGCAAAGTAAATATGACCATCTTCACTTGTTCACAGACTCCCAAAAAAGATCAAATGTCTCTGCTCTTAGAAATGGATACCAACGACAAGGGAGAGTTAAACGTTTTCTTCAAACTGGGGTATGTCTCTATGAACCAGTTATTCACTTTTCTCCCAACACAAGACTAACATTAATTTTGATTTTATTACGTATGTATTTGTTATTGCAACTAGACCTATTACATTTGGGTATTTCGGTGTACAATCTTCCTTCACCCTGGAGGATTTAAATGATGAGCGTCACACAATTCTTGTGAAGTATGCAATTGTGAAGCATAACAAGGAAGTAGAAGATAATGCTAAATTGGCCTTTGAAGAATTGATCTACTACGACACTTGCAACGGAAGGTTTGGAAGGAAGTACTATTTCGTCTTTGGGGCCAGGAAATGTTCCAGTGGTGACCTTGGTGGCTATTATGCTGGGGTGTACGTTCACTATCCTGATATGGATATATCTGTAAACTCTTTCCGCTGTATTAGGTGCGTGCAACATTTATGTTTTACATTTATATCTAAATTATTATATTGTCATGCACCATCTCCATTATACAATATCTACTGTAACTTGCATGATAAATTTCATGTACAATGACTCTTGGTTAGACTTGAGTGACTGTAATTTTGATGTCATTTGTACTTGTTTTTTTCTTCAAAATTTGATTCTCTTATCTATTTCAGGAGTCAAAAGAAGGATGAAAATGGGCCTTCATGCAAGCCTTGTTTTATTCTTGAGATTGTCTTATGTTTCATGCTTTCTCTGCAACGTGTCTTTAGCTAGTTTTGGAGGTTCACTAATTTCTGTTATTTGTAGTGTATCCCTTGGAGTGGCAGAACCTATCGACCAGGCTTAATGGACAGTATAGAAAAAAGGTAACATGTAACACACAACTATGACCAATGTGTGTATTGATCAAATATTTTCAATTTTATTTCCATTTGTATAATGAGAAGTGTTGCAATTGATTTCCATTTATTCCTATCAAACATTTTACTTGTTAGTAATACATGCATCTCATCCTCTATCTTTTGACTCTTTCTCTCTCTCTCAAACCTGAATTTGCCTGCAACATACATGTTTTGGATTCTCTGTTTGCTTATTGGCTTCATGTAATTCAGAAAATACTAGTTTTCTCAAAATTTCTTGTTCGTATCTCTCGTCAAAATGTGCTACTTGATAATGTTTATCTAGTAGAACCCCTGCCAACCCGAGTGAGCATTCAAATATTTGTCGTATATTCATTCGTGAAGATACTTCCAATGGGTTGATATGCTTTTTGTCTTGATATGCTTTTTGTCTTGCAAATAAGGCATATTTTCTCTAGGCAAAATTGAATAATAATTTGGATTGGGTGTTCCTGTCATGTGCAAGACATATCTTCTTTAGGCAAAATTGAATAATAATTTGGATTGGGTGTTCTTGTCATGAACATAAAAGATTACCAACTGTTGCAAAATATACGATTTATAATATTATAAGATTCACGCATTCTTCTCATCTTTCTCCATCAACTACAATCATTTACAATCACATAATGAACAACAAAAGTCAATCGAGGTGTGGGTTAGACCCCTTCTCTCTCCGTAACCTTTTCCCTCTCGTCTCCTTTTTGTAACCCTAGAGTCGTCGGCGACCATCCTTATTCTAGTGGTGGTGGAACAGTGTGTCTCGTGGAAGGAGGAAGCGGCACGGATGTGGTTGGGCGAGACCCAAATCTGGCGTTTGGTTTTCGGCGACAGTGGTCGCACGAGTGGGCTAGGGGGTCAATGACGGAGGTGGTGGTTTGTGGCCGGAGGGTTGCAACGGAGGTGGTGGTTCGGGCCCCAGCTCGACGTTGGCGGCTGTCCCGGTGGGTTGTAGCGACGGACGGTTTGGGTCCGGGATGTTTGTGCCTCGCCGGGGCCACGATAGAAGACGTCAGCCGGTTTCTGCTCGCGGATTAGGGAAAATATTCAAGTTCCTTGAGAAAATTATGGAAATTAGATTACAAAATTGGGTTTAAGAATTGAAGGTATTGGGGAAATTAGGGAAACTAGGTTACGAAATTGGGAAAAACAAATAAAGTCTCATGCCATCAATCAATTTCGTTATTTATCGGAATAGTTATTCAATTTCCGCTAATTTAATTTTTTATCGAATTCTATTGTGCTCTAGGGTTTATATGCACACAATTATGTATAAGATTTGGAATAGCATAGTTTCACGAGAGTATTTGACAAACTTGGGTTTATTTCTTAGTTTTTTGCTAGAATTGTTTCAGTTTTGCTTGTTTTTAATGGTTATTATAATTTATACATGTGAGTATGACTAGAATCCTCTTCAAATTGAAGTTCTTTAGTTGATAAATCAGCAGATACACAAACCCAAATCTACAGGTTTTCGATTGATCTGTTTTTCTTTCGTTATGTTTTGAATTAGTGTTATATGTACATTAAATTAACAATATCAGTTATGTAAATTGGGAAAAATTAGTGTAATTTAACAATATCATATTTTACAGAATACTTCAAAATGCAAGTTTTTCAACTGGATCGTTCAGAGACATGTCAATTTAGGAAAAGATTGCTACCGGGCCTATATGAAAGGATAAGGCCAGTGGAAGTAAAACAAACAAAAAAACAGTGAAGAATAGGTTGTATGGTTGAATTCGAAGCTTGGTCAATGCAAGGTGGAATTGGAGGAGAAAGAAGAAGTTACCGCTGAATTGGTTGCTGAATTACATGGATTGAAGAAGAACAAGAAGAAGAACAAGATCATGGAGAAGATGTCGATGATAGTTGTACTTGGTAATTGTATTTTGGTTTGGCAAGCATTGATATCAAGTTTTCTGTAATGAGATAATTGAATTCATTTGAGTTTAATTTAGTGAATTTGAGTTCAATGAAACTGAATTTTCGATTACGTTAGTGAATTTGAGTTGAATTTAGTTCATTTGAGTTAAGGGAAAAATGACATTTTTTGTGCACCTAACTGTATCACTTTTTCACTTTCATGCCCTAATTATTTTTTTTTCTTTTTTATCATTTTGGAACAAGTTACTCCTAAAATATCAAAAATACCTCAAAAAACCCTTGAAATTGAGTTGGTTCAATTTCAACCATTTATGGTTCATCCTTGTCCAACAGAAAGATCCAACCATAATTTAATTAATATAAAATTACTTTTTTACTCTCTATTGAATAACAAATTTATCTCACAATTTAAAGGTATATTAGTCTTTTCAAATAACAAATTAAAGACTAAAAATAACTTATTAAATTACAATTATGCCCCCCCTCTCTTCTCTTTGTTCATCATCTCCTCTCTCCAAGCTCCTCTCTCTTGTCTCTATAGTAACAAGCTCCTCTATGTTCATCATCCTCTCTCTTCAACGTGAGATGCTCGTCGGCGTCGGCATCGGCTCTGGAGATAGGTGGTTGGGCTCTGGAGATGGTGGGTTAGGCTCCGGCGAGGGTGGGTTGGGCTCCGACGGCTAGATCTGAAAGATTTTGGGTTTGATTCGCGAGTCTTGAGGTTGAAATCAAGACCAGAACAAATGTTGGATGATGAAATCGAGGTCGGAGACGAGGCCGGAGTTGAGTCCGAAGGCGGAGGTGAGGCTAGAGGCTGGTTCGCGAGGTGGAGGGGTTCGATTTCCCGAGGTTGGTTCGCAACAACGGAGGAGACGCTTAACACGGAGGGTTGCAGGTGAAGACGTCGGAGGTTGACAGGGATGTCGGAGGGGACGCTGGAGGTTGCTGTAAGCGGACGGTAGACGTGGAGGCTGCCGGAGAAGACATGAAGAAGACGAAGAGTTTATTAAAAAAAAATTATTATTATTATTATTATTTAACTATTTAATTGTTTATTATTATTATTATATTAAATTTATTTAATACCATTTTTGAATGAAATTTATTAATTGTTAATAATAAATGAACGTTTGGTTTTTAATTGTAATTTAGTAAATAAAAATCAATTATTTCAATTTGAAAAGACAAATACACTCTTAATTGTGAGTTAATTTTGTTATTTAATAGAGGGTAAAACTGTAATTTCATATTAGTCAAATTTTGGTTTGATTTTTTTGTTGGACCAGGCTGAACTATAGACTATTGAAATTGAACTAGTATGGTCTGGTTCAATTTTAGGAATAATTTAAGTATTTTTGGTATTTTAGGGATAAGTTGTTTCAAAATGATAGTTAGGGTATTAAAAAGGAGAAAAAATAATTAGAATATGAAAGTGAGAATGTGATATAATTAGGTGCACAAAAGTGTCATTCTCCATGAGTTAATTTGAGTTCATGTTAGTTGTTTTCAGTTCATTTGTAGTTTATTTCAGTTCATTAGTGTTGAGTTTAATTATTTAATCAGGGGTAATTAATTAATTTCAACTTTCCGTTAACTGAGTTAATCTCACGAAAGTGTCCTTTTCCTTTATTAATTAATTAATCATCTATTCTTGATGACTTTATTTCTTCCCAGTTGGGCCAAATAAATGAAATTCCGGTCCAATCGAAAAGACAAATAAATAAATCCCTTTTAAAACTCCACTCTCCCTCAATATCATTGCCGCGCTAGCTTCAGCTTCAGCTTCAGCTTGTTCCTCATAACCACCAAATCTCTCATCGATCTCAGAAGAACAAGTTTCGGTAATCATCGATCCTCAGATTTCAATTTCGACACTCTTTTTGTTTCTTTCATTGTCTTCGATCGATCATAGCTCTAATTCTCTCTGCTCTTAGTCTTAGGTTAGTTTGATTGTTTTGAATAATTCACTTCACACAAGCCCTAAACCTCCTTCTGATTTCGAAATTCAAATTGGGGATCGAACCAATGGTTATATAGTTGCCTTATTTATGTTTTGATCTGTCTAAGGATCATATAATCGTCTTGTTTATGTTTTGATCTATCTAATCTAATGTTTCTGATTTCAGAATTCCAATAATGGATCCTCGAAAGAAGACTGTGACTGAGACTGAGGGAAAGACACTGAAAGATTGTGAGCTATAACTTAAGGCTAGGCGAGCAAAATATGAGCATCTTAACTTGTTCTCCGAATATGATACGAAATTACATATCAAAGCTCTTTATAATGGGTATCGACTAGGTCCGGTATGTACCAGTTATTTCCTTGCCTTCAACACAACGCAACACAAGACTAGTGTTATTTTTTATTTTATTATGCATGTATTTATGTATGTATCTGTGTTACTGCAACCAGAGAAATCTTGAGCCTAGAGACTATGGTTTGGGACTTACCTTCACCCTGGAGGATTTGAATGATGGGTATCACATATCTCTTGTGAAGCATGCAATTGCCAAGCATAACAAGCAAGTAGAAGATAATGCTAAATTGGCCTTTGAAGAGTTGATCTTCGTTGACACTTGCAATTCTCTGTCTTATCTTGAGTACCATTTCTTCTTTGTGGCCCGTAAACTGTCCGAAGATGAACCTGGTGGTTATTACGCTGAGGTCTATGCTACCTATCCTGATGAGCATATACATGTAGAAAGTTTCTGCAGTCTTAGGTGCGTGCAACATTTGTGTTTTACATTTATATCTAAATTAGAGATAATGACAGGTTACTACACTGGAGTGACGCTCCTTTTTCTCAAAAACAAAGTCCTCTTGCGGGATTTAGAATCCAATTAATCCATAAAATCCAATTAATAGTATGGCTGAGAAAGATGAGTGCTGGATTTAGAATTGGATTTTGTTCCCAGAGAAAGAGACGGGTCTCCTTGTATATTGTGATATCATGTTTTTGCCGGAGGGCCGTCAATGGCAGGAAGGAAGAACAGAGGAGACGATATCCCTCTAAACCGGCCAAATCTGCGCCTGTCTGATCAAATTTCTCCATCGGTTCTCAACGGTCTGGTTGAGAACCAAAATCTCAAATCAATTTTGTTTTTTTTAAAACTAAGGGTAGTTTAGGCATTTTAAGGGTAGGTTGTCCCAAAATGATGGTTGGGGTACTAAAAAAGAGACAATTAGTTAGGGTATCAAATTGTCAATTTTGTACGGTTAGGTGCAGTAAACTGTCATTATCCCTCTAAATTATTATACTTTTCATGTACCATCTCGATTATACAATATCTGCTGTACCCTGCATGACAAAATTTGTGTACTCTGACTATATTAGGATTTCCGATTGATATGTATAAAGCACACTTGCTATGCAATGCTTACATCTTGGTCAGACTGGAATGACCGGAATTTTTGCTATCATCCATACTTGTTTTTTTCTTTAAAATCTGATTATCTTTAACTATTTTAGGAATGGAGAAGTGGATGGAAGCTGGTCTCATAAAATAGGTAGACAGTTAAGGCTGCTCAAAAATAAAAAAATAGATGGAAGTGGGTCTGAATCAGATTTAAGTGAGTCTTCATCAGATGAAAGTGGGTCTTCATCAGATGAAAGTGGATCTTCACCAGCTGTAAGTTCCATGGGAATGAAGTCGTATGTATTGGGCATTTCTCTAGCCATATGCGAACCCTGTTGCACACTTGCTTTTGTCTTGCTTGGTTTGACTGGAATTCTATGTTTGTATTTTTCTTTCCAAAATTTGATTAGGTATATAACTATTTCAGGAACTCAAATGAGGATGGAAGTGAGTCTTTATGTGAGGAAGGGAAACAATCAAATGAAAGTTCCATTGGGATATTATCTGATTGGTATGTATTTGAGCATCCCTTAGGCCACACGCGAGCCTTGTTTCACTCTTGATATTGTCCTATGTCTCATCATATCTCCTAAGGTAGTATTGATTTGTTGTCCTCTTCCTCTCATGCTTTCTGTTTCATTGATTGACATAATTACCTTAGGATTTCTTGGACTGTCACTATCTTTAGCTAGTTCTGGAGGTTCATTATTTTTTGCTATTTGTAGTGTATTACTTTGAGTGGCAGCACCTATCGAGCCGGCTTAATGGTCAATATCGAAAAACATAACATGCAACATAACTATGACCAATGCCTGGATTGATCAAATATTTTCAATTTTATTTCCATTTATTTGATGTGAAATGTTGCAATTGATTTCTGAGTAGTAATACCAATGGGGAATGCCTGAATCTGTCAAATATTTTTACTTGTTATGTGAATTTCTGGACCCTCTCTATGAAATATGCTCTCTGCATTTTAGTAATACATGCATGATGCATCTCATCTTCTATCCTTTGACCCTCTCTATGAATCCTGAATTTGTGTGCGAAACACATGTTCTGTGAATCTATTCCCATAGGGAATACTTAACTTGGTTCAAAACCATGTTGAAAAAATGTACTTTCTGCTGCGCGTTCTGCATGAACCAGAATTATTTTTAGACCAAAGTATTTAGGACAACAGTTCAGACATTGTAAATAACATTTGATGTATGCTTGATTGTAAGGGGTTTCTGTTTGTAAATGCCATTGACTGAATATTTCTATTGGTTACTGTTTCTATTTATTTTGCAGGTTTTAGATGGCTGTCTGTCTCGTGTACAAAATAGTATTTGGCTGAGACTATTATATGTTAACCTTTAGCACTTCAGACTTTTATTTATTGTGTTGTCTTTATAATCTCTTAGGTTATTATGTCAAAGGAATAGATTCAGTATTTGCATGTATGTGAATGCTTTTGCTATCTGCAAGCTGGCTTGTTTAGTGTTAATCCTTATATGTTTCTGTTTATGCAAAGTTTAGTAAAGTCAGTGTATGTGCTCACGTGCTAAACACCTTCATGCCTTAGGGACCCAACTGTTCTAAAGATATGAATTTATGTTGAGAACCTCATGTTTTCAAAATTTCTATGTTTGAAACAAAATTAACCTACCCCAGAAGCTTAATTTCTCAACCAGATGCGCACTGAATTCTTGGGGACCTTTTATGCATCAAAACATTTGGAACTGATGATCACAATTTCATTTTTGAACTCGAGTCAATGCATCACTTCAAATTTTGATGCCATGACCTCTCTGATTAGGCCTGGCTCATTTTGACCCGGGACCCGGCTCACCCAGCCACCCAACCCGAGGACCGACAATCCGAGACCCGACAACAACGGGTGAAGTTACGAGTGAGTTTTTGTTCACCCGACAACCCGACCATATTGTTAAACATATGCCCAAAATATTTAATTCCCCAGACCAAGCCCAACATGAGCTCAGTCCAAACTGTGCAAAGCCCACATGTATTACACTCAAATAAAGTTCACCACATCAAAGCCCATCCCCGCCACGTGTTGATGACCAACGAGAGAGCAAAGCAGCTTATAAAGCATATGATACTCTCTAATGTTTATACGTGGGAGTTTTATTTGATAAATATGAGGTGAGGAGGACATATTTGCTTTGGGTCAAATGAGTGGGTTTACTTTACTTGTAAATATATACTTATGGGCTTGCACATTAGTTTCTTAATATTACAGCCCATAAATTTCATTCCGAGCACAAATTGATTTTAGAATAAAACAGTGGGAATGACTTAAATACAAACTAGCTTTAGTATATAAATGTTAGAACATATATCATGCATTAGATGGTATAATATACTGTTCTAATTAACACCATATTTTATCAAGATACAATGGTCTCTTAGATACAAATCTAAGAATATATACCATTCATAAGATAGTTTCAAATCAATGGTCCGCATTAATTGCTGAACTTATTAGTAAACTAAATGAAAAATGCTCATAAGGGTCTCCCGCAATCAACATCTATTACTCGATCTATCCAGTTGATTAGATGGAGTTCACAGGCTTCGAAGTTTATCAAATTCAACTCTGATGACTCCTTGGTGTCAAGATCCATAGTGGCAGAGATCGGGTTAGTTCGGCGGAACGCAACGGCCCAATGTTAATTTGGGAGCTCGGGGGGTTCGATGCCACAACGCGTTTGATCCATTACTTGCCGAGGCGCTGACTCTACGGAAAAGCATTCATTATGTAGTTTTTGTTCGGCGATCAGGTAATGAAGCAGCCTATATAATGGTCTCTCTTGTCCGCTTGGGCCCTGATCGGGAGTTTGAGCCTGGGTCTTTCCCGATGTCTCTTGTTGGTTCTTTGTAATGACTATGTTTATTGTTAATATAAGCGAGTTTTTGTTCAAATAAAAAGTGCAGCTCCTACTTAATTGAGTATTCAACCATCATGATAGCTAACAATAAAAAAAAATCATCAAAATGTCCCAAAACTTCATGCCAAGAGCTAGCAACATTAATGGACCTCTGACACTATCAAGAAACTCAGACGTCAAATTAGATTCCTAAAAAAGCCCTCTTGCCGCCACCACCAGAAGAACCAGCAGGGATGACCTTCAACACATTGAACCTTACCGTCTTTGACAATGGTATGCTTTCATAAAATTGCATATAGATGAGAAACCTACTTCAGAACAATCTACCAAGAGTCATAATCAAAATATGTAGAGCAATCTACTTCAGTTTTCTTTGTATCAAAACCCGACCATGAACAGAAAATGCAAAGAACTGAGTTGAAATAGTTCCATTTGTCATATGCAGCCTATTCCAAAATAAGCACTCTCTTCCATTTTGAGAAAATGGATACTTAATGAATGTCACTATGTTTGCATGAGTTAAGTCGAACTAAAAAGTAGGAGGGCATAGTGGTAAAGTGGATCATTAACTCTAATCAAATTTTGCAAAGGAGGCACTTATTTTGGAACTGAAGGAGTAGTGTTTAAGCCTATGCAGAGATAAATTTCTAAGCTTACGATAAACTTCAAGCCGTTTCTCTAGCATGCTTACTATAACTGAACTAGCTTGTGTTGCTTTACTGATGCTACTGATGAAAAATACCAATTCAAGTAGACCAATACGACAATATAGGAGACTGGCCCATCCGAAGCTTGATGCCTGACATAATAGGGTCGTGCCATATAGAACTGACTTCGGGACAAGATAGCAGAACATGGTCTACCGTCTCTTGATGAGAGCGACACATCGAGCATACTCCATTAGTGGCAGGTAATCAGAAATAGCCCTCCAGAAAAATGTTCAAACCTTAAGAGGAGCATATATCTTCCTCACAGCCTTCCATGAGTACGACGATGTGTTAACAGACCACAGATTCTCATTCCTCAATAAGCATCTATAAGAACCTTTGACCGTGTAATTTCCCGAAGAATCAAACGTCCAAAACCAATCATCTGTGCCAGATAAGACTCCCGGCAGAAGCGAGAATATTTTAAAACATTTTTGAGAGTTGAAGATAGAAGTCACCTTTCCAGCATCCCAAGCTCGGCATTCCGCTCGGAATAAGGATCTGACTTGAGCATAGGAATGGCAATGGGCCGGGTTTGGGTCGGATTTAGCCAAACCCGCACCCGAACCAGTTCATCGTGAGCGGGCGCCCAACCCGCAAAAAACCCGTCGGGTACAGTTTTTTTTTTATCAGCTGTCAGGTACAGGTTTTATTTGTAACCCAAAACCCGAATCGAAAATTCAAATATTGATTCAATTAACAAATTTCTTTTACAATACAAGTACAAAAATTAATATAAATATATGTTATATTATATTAATTTAGTTCTTTTAAGTGAGTTGGTGATTAAAATTTAATTTTTTTCATTTTTTTGTTAAAAATATGATACGAGTCCTATCCCAAATAATATATTAGTTATTTAATTATTAATATTTGGATATTATCTAGTAGAGTTTGGATTAGTTTGGAGTATTACCTATTAAAGTTGGAT